>WOXC01008680.1:0-187500 GCA_011680675.1 Gymnobelideus leadbeateri
CAGAATGCCCTCCCTTCCATCATCCCCCCTCTCATCCCCCTTTCCCCTACTCAGGAGAGTGAGTGAGGGTAAGATATTCCATTTAGTATGTATGTGACTCTCTCCTTGAGCCAACTTCAATGAGAATATGCTTTTGCCTTTTTGCCTTCCTGTTCTTCCCTCCCCTGCAACTACTTCCACTTGCCTCTTCTACATGAGATAGTTTACCCTACCCTGTCTCTCTCCATCTCCTCTTGCCACTTTCCTCTCTCACCTCTTGACTTCACCCCTTAAGAATCATCCCTTCATTGGGGCAGCTAGGTGGCACAGCAAGCAGAGCGCCGGCCCTGGAGCCAGAAGGACCCGAGCTCGGATCTGGCCCCAGACACCCAACACACAAACAAAAACCCAGCCTCTGACCCCGGGCAAGTCACACAACCCCAATTGCCCTCCAAAAAAAAAAAAGAATCATCCCTTCCCATCAAATTCAACTTGTGCCCTCTATCCATGTATACCTGTGAACATATGCCATGTACCCTTCAATTATTTTCATAATGAGGAAGGTTTCATCAAACACAGTTATTGTTTTTCCATGTAGGAATATAAATAGTCTAACTTTGATAAGTTCCTTTTGATTTATTTTCCTTGATTACCTTCTCAAGCATCTCTTGCTTCTTGCATCTGAATGTCAAATTTTCTATTCAACTCTGGTTTTTTCGTCAAGAATGCTTGAAAGTCCTCTATTCCACTGAATGACCATATTTTCCCCTGAAACAAGATACTCAGTTTTGCTGGGTAGGTGACCCTTGGCTTCAATCCCAGCTCTTTTGCCCTCTGGAATATCATATTCCATGCTCTTTGATCCCTCAGGGTAGAAGCTGCCAGGTCCTGGGCTATTCTGATTGTGTTTCCACAATATTGAAATTGTTTCTTCCTGGCTGCTTGTAGTATTTTCTCCTTGATCTGGGAGTTCTGGAGCCTGGCTATAATATTCCTGGGAGTTTTCGTTTTGGGATCTTTTTCAGGAGGTGATTGGTGGATTCTCTCAACCTCTATTTCCCCCACTGGGTCTAAAACATCAGGGCAGTTTTCTTTAAGAATTTCTTTAAGGATGATTTCTAGGTTCTTTCTTTGATCATGGCTTTCAGGTAGTCCAATAATTTTTAAATTATCTCTCCTGGATCTATTTTCCAGGTCAGTGGTTTTTCCCATGAGATATTTCACATTGCCTTCTATTCTTTCATTTGTTTGGATCTGTTTATAGTATCTTGATTTCTCTTAAAGTCACTAGCTTCCATTTGCTCCAGTCTAACTCTGAAGGAATGAATTTCCTCAGTGAGCTTTTGAGATTCTTTTTCCATCTGGCAAATTCGACTTTTTAAGGCATTCTTCTCCTCATTGCCTTTCTGAGCCTCTTTTGCCATTTGAGTTAGTCTATTTTTTAAGGTGTTATTTTCCTCAGTCAGGCTGTTGACTGTCATTTCATACTTTTCTTGCATCTTTTTCATTTCTCTTCCCAAATTTTCCCCACTTCTCTTATCTGCTTCTTAAGGTCCTCTATGGCCTGTAGCCAGCTTCTATTTTCATTTGGGGCTTTTGGTGCAGGAGTTCTGACCTCACAGTCCTCCTCCATGCTTTGAGCCTCTTTGCCCCTAAAATAGGAGTCCAATGTTGAACTTTTCTGTTTATTTTGTTTCATTTGCCTAGGCATGTTGCCACTTAATTACTTGATTTTTGGGCTTGTTGCCACAGTAGGACTGCCACCAGACAGGGGAGCTTCCACCCAAACGTGGGGTCTTCACAACTTCCGCCAGTTGGGTGGCCTCTGTAAAGCCTCCACCCACTCTGGCAAGTTGGATACCCACCCCAAACTTCCCCCCCAGACCACAATCCAGATCCAGGCAGTTTAAAGCAAGAGCAATTAACCCCCAGACTGATTGCTGGATCTCTCTACAGTTTGCAGACCAGGAGCTAGAGCCACTACTGACACTGCAAAATGGCTTCTGTGCTGCTGTTTCTTCAGCAGCTTTTCACCCCCAGGGGAGGAAGCCACGTGTTCCCCAAATACTGGTCCTAAAGTCCATAGGGCACTAACCTCTCACTTTGTCCTAGGCATATCTGTGCTGATAATTCTGGAATCGCCACAGTTGCTGGTGTTCTGGGGTCCCTCCAGCTGGCTGAAGGCCCAGCCGCCCTGGGGCTAAAACTGCGCACCTGGGCTCCGCTCTGTGCACTGTGCTGCCTGCTCTCAGAGTGCTGTTCTGGCCACTCTCTGCAGGACTGCTGGGCTGTCCTCAGCAGGAGGTTAGCTTCTCTGTGCCGTTCTGTGGGTGCCGTGGCTCCAGAAGTTGTTTGGAGTCCCCTTTCACATTGTTTGAAATTTGTGTGGGGCAGAGCACATTGGAAATGCTGTTTCTACTCTGCCATCTTGGCTCTGCCCCCTTCGTTCTTCTCTTTTCTAAGGCAAACATTCTTGATTTCTGTCAGTCATTCTTCATGTCACAAGATATCCAAATCCACTGCCATACCATTTGTCTTTTGGATGTACTATAATTTGCCAAAGTTTCTTTTAAGTCATGAGACCCAGAACTAAAGGGCATGTTCTTATAAGTATGATGAGTATATCCCTTCCCATCTGGCTTTTGACCTTACTATTCCACCAAACCTGCTCTCTCCAAAGTCACCAATGATCTTAATTGCCAAATCTAATGGCCTTTTCTCAATCTCCATTCTTCTTGACTTCTCTGTAGCCTTTGCCATTGCAGACCATCCTCTCCTCTTTGAAACTCTCTTCACTCTAGGTTTTTTAGGATTTCACCCTCTCCTGGTTTTCCTCCTACCTATCTTTGTCATCCTTCTTTGCTGGATCCTCCTCTGGATCACACCCTCTAACCTTAGGTATTCCTCAGGGTTCTGTCTTGGGCTCTCTTCTCTCTCTCTGCTATTTCATTTGATGATTTCATCAGCTCCCATGGATTTAATTACCATCTCTATGTTGATGTTTCTGAAATCCACCTATTCTGCTCTAACTCCTCTGCTGACCTCTAATTTCCCATCTCCAACTGCCTTTCAGACATCTCAAACTGGATATCTACTAGACATCTTAAACTTAACATGTCTAAAACCTAGATCATTATCTCTTCTCCAAAACCTTCCTTTACACAGGTCAAGGACCCTACTCCCTTGGGACCCTGACTGCTCTTCTCTGCCCTGGAACTGGACAGGGGGCAAGAGAGCTGCTGGGTACCACCCATTCCTGCTTCCAGTGCAGAGAATGCCCTGGCATCTCTTTCTGTCCAGATATTCAGTCCCCTTATTGTCTTTGGAGAGGTATGTTCCTCACCACCACTTCTGCTGCTATGCTGTGCTCCTGGTCAATTCCTACCCCAGTGCCTGGAGATCTTTCTATTTTCTCAAGCTGTCCTGGCCTGGAAAAATGGCTTGTGACCCTCCCTTCCTTCCTTCCTTCCTTCCTTCCTTCCTTCCTTCCTTCCTTCCTTCCTTCCTTCCTATTTCCCCTAATTACATGTAAAACAATTCTTAGCATTCATTTTTAATAAAATTTTGAGTTCCAAATTTTCTCCCACCCCCTTTCTCTTCTCCCCTCCTTGAGAAGTCAGGAAATTCAATATAGATTATACATGTGCAGACTCATGATTTTTTCTAGGCTTTTCTGCTCAGTATTTGATTTGGTGCATTTTCTAGGTCACTGTAGAAGACTTTTGGTGAGAGCTGAGGCAATATTTCTAGTTCTCACTCCTGAGTGACCTTAAGTATGTCACACATACTTAAGACCTCAATTTCTTCATCTGTGGAATGAGGGGATTGGATCACACTTTTTAAATTGTTGTTATAACTACAGACTATCCATCAGTAGATTTTGACAATCACTGGTCTGCCTAGACCTTTAGCTAGGGTCTGTGACCAAACTCCTCTGATGCTTCACTCATCTGTTTGGTCTTCTTCCTAATAGCTTTCACAGGGAGAGATACTCCTTGGTTTCCTGGCATTACCTTGCAAATCTGTTGTGTTTTCTTGCTCTGGGCACCCTTGATGTGGAATTTATTGTCATTGCCTATGGTACTGACAATTCAGCATTATGTCTAGGTTATTACCTAGATGCTTTATAATTATTAATATTAGTTACTGCAATTGGAACCCTGAGGAACACTAACATGTAAGGGGTGGCATCCTCTTTTCCCCAAGGGAATCACACCATTGTGTATTTGGGATACTTAATAAATATTTGTTGAATGTAGTCATTTATTTTGTAATTAGCTAATGTCTATGTAATTTAACTGAATGTCTTATGTCTAGAAAATTAAAATGTGGAAAAACATAGGAATATGAAGACTGAATTCATGCAGTTTAGCAACATACTTGAAATAAGAAAGATGCTAACTAGATTTTATTGTTTTAAATAATTTTTTTTAACTCACATTGTGTTTACTGTAATAATGAAGGTTCTCTGTTGGGTAATGCAACATCTTTATGCCCATGGCTATGAACCACAAACTACAGGTCAATAGCATCATGTTTTTGTTGTCTTTTCAATTAGAGTCTACTTTTAATTTTTATAACATTTCCAATTCACAGGTGCCTGTAATATTGATTTTTTCCCCTAGGCAACAAAACCAAACCCACCCATTTAATTAGAGGACAAAGACCAGGGTATAAATGTAGGAAGAAAACTTCTGAAAAGTTTGGTCCACTTGGAGTATTGTTCATTTTCTTCCTGGATATTGTGATTGAGAATTGGCAGGAAGAAGCGAGGCCCTAATTTAATTAGCTATTGAAATGTCTAAGCCATTATTAATTTAAATACAGATTGCATACAAGGAAAAGTTTGTAAGTAGTATTTATGAGAATAGACTCATGTCCTCCCTCCCAAAAAGACTTCAGGGTCTGTATCATATTTATTTTTGTACCCCCAGTATTTAGCACATAGTAGGCATTAAATGGTTGTTGAAATCAATCAAGTATAGATATGCATATATTCGCAGGGTTCAGATGAACTACTTATAGTTCTCAAGTAGATAGGTGGCACAATGGATAGAGGGCTGGTTGGGCCCAGAGTTAGGAAGACCCAAGCTCAACTTAGGCCTTAGACTCTTATTAGTTATGTGACCTTGGGTAAGTCACTTAAAATCTGATGTCCTCAGTTTCCTCAACTATAAAATGAGGAAAGTTATAGTACCTCCAAGGGTTGTTGTAAGGTTCAAATGAGATAATAATTTTAAAGCACTTAGCACAGTGCCTGGCAGAGGGTAGGATCTTAAGAAATACTGCCTTCCTTCCTTTTTCTCTCCTTTCCCTCTCCCTCTCCTTTTCCTTTTCCCTTTCCCTCCTCCCCCCTCTTCCCCTCTCCCTCTCCCTGTCACTTTCCTTATGACCCAGGGAAGGAAAAGCATAAGAATAGCAAAGGCTAAAGTTGCAAATAAAAGCCAGAGGTGGTAGTATGATGCTACCAGTGCTGGCAATTTATCCACAGGCACCATAGTTATTACCTTATGCTCAGTACATGCGGCCGAAGTCTTGCAGACTCATGGAATCATAGAGTTGGAAGGGGCTTTGGAAGATCACCTGATTTCCCTTTTGGGCAGATAGATATAAACTCTTTAGAACATGATTGCTTTTTTTTCTTGCTATTCTCTTAGAGATTCTCTTAGAATAGAAACTCCTCTGCAGCCCAGTTTAGCATTTCACAAGCCTGACAGGCAAGAAGAGCTTTGTGTCTGGCTATAGTTTTGGGGGTGTGTGTGTGTGTGTGTGTGTGTGTGTGTACATGTGTGTGTCTCCTTGCTACAACTAAAGCCCATTTAATCTATTTTTTTCTCTTCTAGACAAAGAAGACATTAGTATCTTCCTCCAAATACCTTCATATGCAAAAAATGTTACTCCCTTCACTAAGTTAAATGATTGGAGTGAAATATCTTTTCATCTATGAAGAATACAGGTAAAATGGTTGGACATCATGGCCGCTTTAGGAGAATTGGATACTAGGTAAAGAACAGCATGACTTGCTCATGCACCTATGGATGTCTGCCAGTATCTCCTCATCACCCACACAGTGGGCCCTGTTGAGTGCTAGAGATGATGGCTAAATAAATGTTAGGAAACACGCTATCGACCTGCCATATTAACATACATACACATTAGTATGTAGCCATTTGCTGTGTTTATATCCATTTCAGCTACAGAAATGCAACACTCCTAAAGCGTGCATTTAGAGAAAATGATTACTCATTCATCTGAAAAAAGGAAAGAAATGTTAAGAACCATTAACATCATAGATCTTGAATGGAAAAAGTCACCCCCCACATGAGGCAGAAATGGGTTTTTAAATACTTCTCATCAAAATGGAAATAAGCTCACCAATCCATTATCATCATAGTCAAATAGTATTTAAACAACCATGTGTTCTCTAGCTAAATCAATTAGCTACAAGGATAGTATCAATTAACAGCCCATAGTTGGCAGCTAAAAGCTTATTCAAAAATGTGCTTAGGTGAGTTCTCATTAAAAAGACCACTTCTATTCACACTCAATGCTTTCCAGCTTTGCTTAGTTACAGCATTTTCTTATGCTACACATGACAAATAATTGAAAAAAAGATGATTTATTTTCTCAAGTTCAGTTTAGCTTTTCAAAAGAAGCACTGAACAGTGAACTATCAACAAATGAAAAGAAAAAAATCTATTGGCTTCCTTCTTCTATTGGTGAGTTCTTCTGGGGTCTCCATTTTGTGAAGGTTCCAAGCTGGGCATAATTAGCCTTCTGGCTCTATTTTAACCCTCTTAGCCTTAGATATCATGCCCCAATTGCCTTCTCACCCTGGAACTTCCCTCAGTTCCTGGGGGTCTTCTCACCCTGAACAGTTCTCCATTCTTCAGGTCACCTTCTCCTACTGGTGAATTCCTCCTTAGTCTTCCATTTTGAGGAGAGGCCCAGGCTGGCCACTCCTCATCCTCCTGGATCTGCTTCTGTCCCGTCAGTCTTTGTCACCATACTCACCACCTTCTGCTTTTGCAGCTTCCTTGTATTTGCTCTCTTCCCTCTTCCTCCCCTGGAATATAAAAGTTCTTTGAAAGCAAGGACTGGCTTTTTTTTTTTTTTTTTAGTATTCGTATCCTTATCACTTAGCACAATGCCTGGTACATAGTAAGTGCTCAATCAAGGCTTGCTTCCTGCCTTGTGATTGGATTTATCATTTAAATATGGAAGATAATATCCTTGTCAGCCAACATCTGGAGTACTGCCTAGTTTTGTGTGCCATATTTTAGGAAAGCCATCAT
Source organism: Gymnobelideus leadbeateri (assembly GCA_011680675.1). Classification (NCBI taxonomy): domain Eukaryota; kingdom Metazoa; phylum Chordata; class Mammalia; order Diprotodontia; family Petauridae; genus Gymnobelideus; species Gymnobelideus leadbeateri. Next base: position 7,275 of record WOXC01008680.1, read on the forward strand.
TAAGCTAGACAGCATATAGAGGAAGGTGTTGTTGCTGTTGATTGTCCTTTGTTTTCAAAGAGGACACATGATGTCAGGAGTGTGGTGTCTTGACTTGCAACTGAATTGAAGTGAGACAGAATTGTGCAGTCATCTGCCTCACTCTCTCCTCCAGAATTTCCAGAGTCCACTGGTAAGACATGGGTCAAGATGACTGGAGACATCAAACAGAGGAGGGTAACCAAACTGGCGAAGGGGCCTCATGATCATGCCATAGAAAAACCATTTGGAAGAACTGGGTCTATTTAGACTGGAGGAAAAAAACTTAGGGATGGAGGACATGATAGGTACCTTTGAATTTTTGGAGAGCTGTCACCTTGAAGAAGGTGCGGATTCTGTCTGTCACCAGAGGGTAGAACTATGAGCAAAGGGTAGAAAGGTGCTAAGAGGCAAGTTCAGGTTTGATGTCCATTTTGTTTGTTGTTGTTCATTTGAGTCTGACTTTTTATGACTTCATTTGGAGTTTTCTTGGCAAACGTCATGGAGTGGTTTGCCATTTCCTTCTCCAGCTCATTTGACAGATGAGGAAACTGAGGCAAACAGGATTAAGTGGTTTGCCCACATAGCTAGTAAGTGTTTGAGGCTTGAACTCAGGAAGATGAGTCTTCTGTCTTTAAGCCTGATGCTCTTTCCATTGTACCACTAGCTGCCCCAACTTGATGTCTGTAAGAACTTGCTAAAGATTAGTGTTAGGCTTAAATAAAGTGGGTTGTTGACTCAGGTGGTGACAGTTTCCCCTCACTGAAGGCTTTCAAGTAGGGACTGGATGACCCCTTATAAGGTAAGTTGCAGAGGGGATTCCTGCTTAGCTGTGGGTTGGACTATATGACTTCTCAGGCCTCTTCCAGCTATGATACTATGGAGCTCCACGAGGTTGGAGTTAAGGATTGAAGATAATAAGAAAACAAAGCTAAATCTTCTCTTACGTGTGGCACAACATTCTGGAGAGGGTAGATTTGCCACTGCTCTCCACCCTTCAGTCTTTCTATCATCCAAGGCTCTCCTCAATCCCCTCTTCCACTCTACTAAATGATGCCCCATTTTCTGTACTAGATGACAGCTATACTATGCTAAAATATTCTAAAGAAGATATACTAATGAGTAAGGTAGAGCTTCTGGTTTTATGAGTTTCTTCTTTCAGATAACCTTGGGTCCTGGTAACAGGGTCCTTTTAAGAGAAACAATCCAAAGGAGTAATAACAACAAAAGAAAGAGTTTTGCATAGTGTGGGCTTAGAGCCGGTCACATCAGAGGAGGTAGTCATGGCACAGGGATGAAATCATTACTATCCTCACTGACCATTTCCCTAGTGGAGACAAAGTAGGGTCCAGAACCCAAGAGCTCCAGGATTTGTACTGATGCCTAGACTATTAGTCTTGCTTGCAGGTTGGCCCCCACAGCCATCATGGAGGATAGCAACCTTAGTGGAGAAAAAGGAAGAGCAGGTGGGGGTGGAGGCAGGAAGAAAACAAGCATTTATGGTGCCTACTATGTGGCACTGTGCATATATTATCTCATTTGATCTTCACAACAACCCTGGGAGGTAGGTGCTGGTATCCTTATTTTACAGTTGAGGAAAGCGAGGCAGACAGAGGTTATGGAACTTGCCCAGAGTCACACAATTAGTAAATGTCTGAGGCTGATTTGAACTCTGGTCTTCCTGACTCTAGGTTTAGCACTCTGTCCACTGTGCCAATGCCAAACATCGCTGCCAACACCAACACCAACTACCACTGATGAGCAAGTAAGCCCAAGATCCCCCAGAACAGTATGGAATAGCTGTAAGCGTGGGACCTGTCCATTGCCTGTGCAGGTGTTACCACTCGTGCCTCTGCAGCAGCAAAAGCTGCATAAGACCCAAAAAAGAAAATTCTTGTTGCTAAAGTCTTTGGCATATGGTTAAAAATCAGAGATAAGTATAGTTTTAGCAAGAGAAATGACATTAAAAAAGATAGATTATCCTCTGCTTTGCTACTGCCCCATAAGAATGACTGGGCCTTTCCATATGACTGAAACCTTCCTATTATGTTATCTCCCCAATTAGACTGGGAGCTCCTTGAGAGCAGGGATGGTTTACTTTTCCCTTTGCATCCCTGGCACTTAGCATATATTAAGTGCTTAATAAATGCATTTTCATTCATTTATTCATTGTAGTTCATAAGAAATGACCATCTGGATTCTAGTTTCAACTCTTCCACAAATAGCCACTTCACTTTGGACATGCCAATTAAAATTAGTATATGCATTGTATGTATGTATGTATCAGTATTGAAATCACTAGATGCATGATTTCATCAATGAAGATAGCTCCCAGTGAGGAACCTCCTAGAGGCAGTTAGGTGGTACAGCAGATAGAGTGATAGGGCCTGGAGTCAGGAAGACCTGAGTTTAAATCTGACCCCAGAGACTTATGAACTCTGTGACTGTCACTTAATTTTTGTCTTTCTCAGTTTCCTCATCTGCAAAATGGAGATGATTATAGCACCTAGCTCCCATGCTTCTTGTGAAGATCAAGTGACATAAAGTACTCAGAACAGCACCTGGCACATAGTAGATACAATAGAAATGTAGTTATTATATTATTACTATAACAGTTATTATAACTCTATACAATAGCTATATTATAAGAGTAATAATTATTATAAGGTTTGCACTTTTATACATGCTATCTTAGCTGAGTGTCATGACAATTTTATGAGATAAGTAACATTCTTCCCATTTACATATGTGGAAATTGAGGCTAAAAAAGAGTTAAGTGATTTGTAGATGATCACCCATCTAGTATAAGTGATGGGATTTGAACTTAGGTCTCTTGACTCAAGTCCAGAACTTTATTAACCATGTTACATACACAGAAATATTATATACAATAATAAGTACATTACAGAAAATATATAATGTTATATAGAATGTGTATTTCTCTCTACTCTCCTTCTTTCCTCTTTCTTTCTCTTTCTTTTCTCCCCCTCTGTGTCTCTATCTCTGTCTGTCTATACCTCTCTCTATCTCTGTCTGTTTGTCCCTCTCTGTATATATCTGGGGCTCAGTTTTTCCATCTGTAAAATGAAAGAGTTGAATTACATGATCTCTAGGGCTCTTTCCAGCTCTGATATTCACTGTTCAAATTGTGGTCATATATAAAACCTGGTAGTTTAACAGCCTGACCATGAACAATCAAAGGTGGCTGATTCTACTCTATATTTCTTTGCCATGTTTCAGGTCATCCTCCTTAAAGCAATGACAATATTTATTTGGGTTCATAGTATCAGCACAGATGTTTCTTTTTATTCTTTTAAAACTTCTAAACATAACAAATATATATATATATATGATAAAAATGGAAAGATTGCATGTGAAATCTCTATTTTGTATATAATATATCTTTAAAAATATACAGCAAATTCAAGAAATATCATAGATTTCAGAGAAACCAACTTAAAGTCTAATTTACTTTTTTTTCCACAACTGAGGCCCAGGGAGATCAGATGATTTGCCCAGGGTCCCACGTGTAGTAAGTGACAGAGAAAGGATTTGACAGCATGTGTCTACTAGGACTATTGTTAGGATCAACTGAGATAATATTTGTAAAATGCTTAGCAGAGTCTGGCACATAGTAGGCATTTAATAAATGCTTGTTTCCTTTCTTCCTTCTTTTCAACTGAAGTCATCTAATTCCAAATTCATTTCTCTTTCTACTGTATTTATCTCCTATAGGTAAGTTAAATGAGTAAGAGAAAACTATATGGTATTTGCAGTCACCATGTAGAAGATGTTCTAGGAAACATATGGCTTCAGTACCATGTTATTCATGTTGAGAATGGCCACTGGCATTGGAGTTCAGTTCAGTTATTTCCTCATTTGGGATTAGTTAGTATTTTTGGTGGAAAATCATGCAACTCTTGAGGAGTGTAGGCCTTCAAGAATCTAGAGTAATCTGTTCAAAGTTGGTATATCTAATATGGAGTGAGAACCCATGTTCACTTGAAGATGTTTGATCAATTTTCTAAGAATATAGAATTTGAGAGCTGGAAGGAATCTCTGATATTTTATAGAGGAAGAACTGAAGTCTGGAGAATTGAAAGTGGAGTGCTCAGTGTCATATTGTTAAGAAACTATGGAGCCAAGATCAGAATCCAAGCTTCCCATACCCCAGAACAGTACTGATTCCATTATAACATATTCATTTTCCAGGATTCTGCTAAATAAAAAGGAACATAACTAGATAGGCATTTCCATCTAAAGTAGATCTGGTCTGACCTTCTGCAACCTGGCCCATTGAGAGTAGCAAAGATATAAGTACTTCTGCTTGCTTTTATATTCAATTAAATGTAAAGAAATTCTTTTTGTGTTCTCAATACCCGTCACAGTACATGGCCAAAAGCAGGCACTTAATAAATGCTTATTCACTGATTATTGAAAGACAAAATTTCCCTGAAACCCAATAGCTTCCATGTAAATGACTATTAATGTGATCAAGTCCAGTAAAAGGAGAAAAAAGCCAAGTTGTAATAAACTGACAAGATCATTGTAATGTCTGACTTGCTCTTAGCAGCCATGAAGTCTTAAGGGGAGAACATCAGTAAGCTAGACTCCTGTCTAACTGGCAACTATAGTATATTATCACTACTTTCAAGGACACTTATATGGGATGGATTTGCATGCAAGGTCTCTGGTATTTTCAAAATTGATGACAATTTTCCTTCTTCATTGATCTCCATACCAGCAGGTTGGTTACTTTCCACACACTGCTACCTTAACAGAATTGATTTTATGTAGGCCACTTATAGGGCAGCTAGATGGTATAATGGATAGAATGGTGGACTGGGAGTCAAGAACACTCATCTTCCTTAGTTCAAATCTGGCCTCAGTCACTTACTGGTTGTGGGACTCTGGGCAAGTTATTTTACCCTGTCTACCTCAGTTCCTCATCTGTAAAGCTGGAGCAGGAATAGCAAAGTATTCCATTACCATTGGTAAAAAAAACCCCAAAGGGATCCCAAAGGTATAGACATGATTGAAATGACTGAACAACTAAGGCAGAATATGGGAGGTTACTTTGAAAGACTTTCTTGCTTCCACACCATGTGGCTGATCAGCTTGATATAATGGCTCACATTTTTTGTTTTTGTCTTTGTCTTTTTTTTTGAGGGGGAAAGGCAAAGTAATTGGGGTTAAGACTTGCCCAAGGCCACACAGCTAGTAAGTATCAAGTGTCTGAGGCCAGATTTGAACTCAGGTCCTCCCAGCTCTACAGCCAGTGCTCTATTCACTGTACCACCTAGTTGTCCCTGATGGCTCACATTTTAACATGAGAGCTTAATTCCTCTTGGTTTTCAGGTTTGCTGTGTTAAAATGCATATGTTCCTGGTAGGCATAACATGTAAGCAACACATTTAGTAGAAATAACACTAGATTTATAGTAATAGAGTATTGGTTCAAATTCCAGTTTTGTCTTCTTCTAGCTATATGACCTTGGAAAAGTCACTAGACTTCTTGGGGGGACTCAGTTCATTAACCTTGTAAAATAAGAAGGGCTGGAATTAGATGGTCTCTAAAGTCTCTTTCAGCTATAAATCCTTTGATCCATTTTCCTTTAAGCCAAGGGTACTTTATCCCTAATTCATTTATCCAATAACTAACTTGTAATTAAAATTCAATGCAGCCAATGTTTTGTTCTGCTATTACATTAAAAAATTGTTCTGGGAACTGGCAACAAGAAGATGAAGAGGCATCATCTGCCTTCAAGGAGTTTACAGCTTCTTTGGGAGACAAGACAGGGATACAAATAATTGTAATATAAATTAGAGAGGGATTGGTTCATGTAAGGAGGTAAAAACATGGTACTATGAGAAATCTGAGGGAGAGACAACCTCTGGCTGAGGGGGCTCAGAGAAGGCTTCATGGTGGACAGGAGAAAATAGGATTTATTCTTGCATTACAGGAAGGATGTTAACAAATAGGGATAAGGAGGCAGTCTGTGTGCAGGGCTCACCACGAGCAAAAGTCTGGAGGTTCTGCAGGAATGCTGAGTAAAGTGGCTTGGCTGAAAGAAGGGAAGTTATAAGAAATCAAAAATAGTCAGGTTGTGGAGGACCTTGGCTGCCAAGAGTGTAATAGGGAGCCATCCAATGTTCCCTATAGGACCATGACATGATTGGAATTGGAAATGAGAAATATCATATTATTGTACAGGATGGATTGGAGCAAGGAGAGTGAAGAAAAGAGATCAGTCAGGTGGCTACAACAATAATTATAGTGATGATGATGATGACAGCGATGATGTTAATAGCAACAATAATAGAGACCTTTAGAGAACCGCCCCATCAGATGATTATTTATATACAGACGGTGATATTCACCTTGAGCCAACGCAAATTCGTCAGTATTCCAATCCACCAAATTCCTCCCTTCTTCTATGTTGTTTTTCAGTAATTTCAGTCATTTCTGACTCTTTGTGACTCCATGTGGAATTTTCTTGGCAAAGATACTGGAGTGGTTTTTTTCCTTCTCCATCTCATTTTGTAGATAAGGAACTGAGGCAGACAGGGTTAAATGACTTGCCCGAGGTCATATAGCAAGTAAGTGTCTCAGGCCAGATCTGAACTCAGGTCTTCCTGATTCCAGGCCCTCTATCCACTGTGCCACCTAGTTGTCCTTTTCTTCTATATTACCTTTTTAATTATGCATTAGGTAAATTACTTTGGGAGATACCTCTCTCTTTTGCAGAAATCTTCAGTCAAACAACCAGTCAAGGTTAACCAACTGTCTTAACCAACTAGTTCCCTCTGCAATACTTGATGACCCTTGTATGTGAATTTCTAAAAAGAAAAAATAACTTGCTTTCCGGGTACAAAAGTTGGGACAGTATGGTTCAATGGAAAGAACTCTTACTATCTGTGTGTACTTTGGTCACTTCTGTAACTGAGTTTTCTCATCTCTAAAATGAGGATAATAAAATCTGTCCCATCTGTACATACACCATGGTGTTTTTATGAAGTTTAAGTAAGACAATATGATGAAAGCATTTTGAAAATTATAAACTGATAGAGAAATTGAATGTTTTTTTTCTAGGGTCATGAGCCAAGGATTTGAGTCCATTGTTTAGGATCAAACAAGCACAGAATTATTATCCAAATTCTTCTATTATCTCCAGTGGAATAGCAGGTTAACTGAAAGATGCCATTAAAATATTCAGGCAGCTAAGCATATATAAAATGGCATAGCAAAATCTTAATTAATCATAATTCAATGAACTAGAATATTCAGTTGACTAGAATTTTTGAGGTTAGAAAGAATAGACAATACAAGGGATTTACTAAAACAAAATCCAAATCCAAACCCAAACCCACAGCCGCAATAACAAGGATATAGCCTGCTGTCATTGCATATACAATCCTTGCTTCCTTCTTTACCCCTCCCTTCCTCTCTCCCTCCCTCCTTCCTTCTTTCTCTCTTTTTTTCCTTTCTTTCCATATAATGTTTAAAATCATGAAACGGAGATTAAATAATACTCAGTTGACTCTCTTTACTGAGTCATCTTCTTGGAGTAACTAGGTGTCACAGTGGATACAGTGCTAGGCTTGGAGTCAGGAAGACTCATCTTTGTTCAAATTTGGCCTCAGATACTTATTAGCTGTGTAGCTCTAGGCAAGTCACTTAATCTTGTTTGCCTCAGTTCCTCATCTGTTGTTGTTCATCCTTCACTCTTGAAGAGGACCTGTGACAGAAGGATATGGCAACCACTCCATATCTTTGCCAAGAAAAATCCCAAATGGGGTAATGAAGAGTCAAACATGACTGAACAACAACAACGACAGAGAGTCAGTAAAATGGACTGATACATTTTAGATAGTTTTGGTCCAAGGTTGGAGATGAAACTCTCCCAAGAAAGTTCAATTAAATAAAATAAACTTTACTTTTCATTTTAAGCCATTTGATCCATGAAGAGTTTTAGTATGATTTTAATAACATCACCTTATGGGGTGGCTAGTTGGTTCAGTGAATAGAGCACTGACCCTGGAGTCAGGAGGACCTGAGTTCAAATCCGACATCAGACACTTAACACTTACTAGCTGTGTGACCTTGAGCAAGTCACTTAACCCCAATTGCTCTGGCCTCCCCCCTCCAAAATACAAAAAAAAAAAAATCACCTTATTCTGATCTTTATCTCCATATATAGGCAGTGGATCCATATCAACATTTCAGATTCTCTTATAAATCTATGATTCTATGATCTTAATATTCAGAACCCCCATGAGAAAAGGTTCAAGTCCCCCTCCACAAAATCTTCCCAGACCAACCAGTCCAAAGTGATCTCAATCTTTTCCTAATTCAGTTGCTAACTTTTTCTCAATGATAAAATGGTACTCAATACAAGAATAGTTACCTCCATTTGCTCAAGGACATTCAAAATATCTTGGGTTAATTTAAGAGGCCATTAAGTGCCCATTTCTCTAGGAAATTACTATGTTGTCCTCGAGAATCATGGCTACTCATTGTCTCTGCCTTTATAGTTTGCTAAAGGTCAGAATTCTTGTGTCACAGAAACTTCTCTGGGAGAAATCTTCCCTGACCATTAAGAAGGTTCCTAGGCTGGACTGGGGCTGTTTACTCTGAGTACATGATAGATGATTTTGGAGAAATTACTTTAATGACAACACTCTCTTAGTTCAGGTCCAACATTTTTTGAACAAAATGACATACTTGTTAGTTACTGAGCATTTACAAAATCTGGTTTATTTTGCCCTAAAACAGCAAGGATATAGTGGCACTGAGCATCTCTGGACAAGTCCAACCTTATCTCCATATGAAAAACATTTGGTCAGCACGTCAGCTGGTTTTGGTGACTTACAAGTTCTTGGGTGCCCATTAAATCTGAGAGGTCCAGACTTCATGTGGCTGGGACTTTTTATGTCTTAGATGACTAGGAAGTAACATTAAGGAAGGCAGGGAAATAAGATGCTAGGGACAGCTTTGTCCTGGGCCTTCCTCATGGGTGTGGGGGTGGGTAGGGAGAAGGAAGCTGTATCAGCGAGGACAGGGAGATGCTGGTTTTATTACCGATGTGTTTAAATAAGATAATGTATTTAAAGTGCTTTGTAAACCTTAAAGTGTCACATACATTTGAGCTATTACTGTTATTATTATTTCATTCTTTTCATTTTTTTTATGGGGTTAAGATAGAAGAGGTTGCTTGCTTGCTATTTGTTCCATTATGTTCAGTGTTCTACAGACTATTGCACAGATGGACAAAATATCTGCTTTTTGGTGGGTGAACAAAAGTATTCAAGTGTAAGCTCATTCTCTGTAGGCTTTTAAAAAGTATTCTTGGTACAACTCCAGTGGCAAACAGGACTACAGGAATAATATGTACCACATCCTGTTCTGGCATGACTTTTTATCTCCTCAGGCAGGAAATACTTGGAAAACTTTTTGTTCCATGTAGCTTGAGTATTATGAGGATTGTGGATGGCAATATTTATTAAAAACGTTATTCTTAAGTTTTATCTATCAATGTTATGTTTGGAAGACTGGGGGAAACAATTTGTTGCTAGATTGTGAACCTGCAGTAAGGGTCAGTTAATCATTAAGCATTTATTAAGTGCCTACAGCTAGGCATTGTGCTAAGTGAAGAGGATGAAAAGAAAGACAAAAACAGTCCCTGACCTTGAGGAGCACTCAGTCTAATAGGGAAGATAGCGAGCAAATAAATAGGAAATAAGAGAGGGAAGGCACTAGGTATATAGGTTCCCAAAGTGGGTGATACGACCCCCTGGGGCACTGGAACAATCTAAGAGGTTGGTAGTAGCCTCAAGTGAAATTGGGGAGTGTTGAATAAAAATAAAGGGGCAATGGAAGTGTAAGGAAAGAAGAGAAAATAAGAAACATTTGAAAAACCATTCATACATTTTCCATCTGTTGTCTAACAGAATTAAAGTCCTAGTGATTATATTATTTTCCAAATAAACACATAAATGCAAGTTATAACCTATCAGTGGTCAAATATGCTGACAAACAATTGATAGCAGGTGAATGTGTTGCACATTGTCGAGAAATCCGGCATGCATGGCAGGAATATGTGTAAGTAATGACTTGTAAATACAATAAATACAATACTATATGGTTACATGATGTAACATTGGACCATCAAAATCTGAATTCAAGAAAAAGCCCACAAATTTATAATAAATTATTAAATTTAAGAGGTGTCATTCAAAATATTTTTTGAGATGATGCAAATAAAAAAAACATCAAAGAGTAGATTTCCAGGGTGCTGCTGAGTATTAATTTTTTTTGAAAAGGGGGCGGTAGGCCAAATAAATTTGGGAACCTCTAGGAAGAGTTTCCAGTAGAAGGTGGGATTTTAGTTGAGATATGAAAGAAGTCAGGGAAACCAGAGTCTGGTTGCAGTATAGTTGGTAAGTTGTCTGGGATATATTGAGGTCTATATTTTTAGTATGGGTATTTGACATTTGTCAGTCTATGAAAGATAGTGAATTTCTGATGCATAATTTTAGCAAGCAGGTCATATAGTGATCAGTATTCAGTAGGCATAAAAATTGTACAGTCTGTAGTGATATGTAGTACTGACTCCACTATTTCCTTGAATAATTTACATTTAACACTCTAAGATATTTTGATTGGGGGAGGCCAAGGTATTTAGAATTAGCATCTTCATCCATTAGTTCAGGGGGAGCTTGAGATTTGAAAGCCTCAAAACCTTCAGTGACTATTTTTCTTGGGCAAATGTCAAGAAATTTCTTCTTATAGAGCTCAAATGAAATTTTGATCTTATGGGAGAAAGACTATACAAAATCAAGGAACTATTTGTTTTGCTTTGTAGAGCCATATCATTTGATGTCATCCATATGCATCAAGTGTTTACCAAAATATTTTCTCTCAGCTCTTTTCATTTAGAAGCCATTTTTAGTTTTACTTAGAGACTAAATTTAGGGGTTGTTACTGTTTTTTCAGTTTGTTGTGTCTGATTCTTTGTGATCCCATGGGGTTTTCTTCCCAAAGACACCGTAGTGGTTTGCCATTTTCTTCTCTAGCTCATTTTACAGATAAAGAAACTGAAGCAAACAGCGTTAAGTGACTTGCCCAAGGTCACACAGCTAGTAATTGTCTGAGGCTGGATTTAAACTCAGGTCTTCCCGACTCCAGGCCTGGCACTCTATGCACTGTTCCACGTAGCTGCTTAATCTAGGGTTAGGCAGAATCTTAATAGATCTAAATTATCTTCATGAAAAATGTTATGCTTGTGGAAATACGTTTAATATTTTACATGTATAACCTATATCAGATTACTCACTATCTTGGGGAAGGAGGAAGGGAGGGAATGAGGGAAGAAAAATTTGAAACTCAAAATCTTATAGAAGTGAATGTTGAAAATTATCTTTATGTGTAACTGGAAAAAATAAAATACTATTAAGTTGGAAGAAAAAAGAAAAAATGCCATACTTTATATGACTTGATCTTGATGTTACTGTGTTGGTGTCATATTTTAACAGTTTTCTCCATGGATACCAACTACTATAGTTTTTTTCCACTATAGTTAATTTTACATATTTGCAGTATGTGAATAAGTTATAAGTATGAGTTTACATATCACATTACTTCATATCAATTATAAAACTTATCATTAGATACTTTTAAAAATGCCTGACCCATGATATAGTCTCATTTTATCATTTTGAACCAGAACTAGTGTACTTTTATAATAAGAGTTCCCATTTACACAGTGCTTTAGGTTTTACATAGCACTTTGTGAGGTGACTAGGACAAATATCATTATCACCATTTTTACAGATGGAAGAATTAAGATTCAGAGAGGGTAAGTCACTTGCCTAGGTTCACCATATAGCTAGTAAGTGACAAATATGGCATTTGAACTAAGGTCTTCATATGTAAACACTGCTCAGGATCATGCAACGAGGGACTCATTATCTCAATTTCTCCTCCTTTATTAAGTCCATTGGAACAGTACGTTCACTAGAAGGTGTCAATAAAATATTCAAGCAACTAAGCAGGTTAGCTACTTAACAGCAGGAACTGGCTCTTTTATTTATTCTTTTCAGTGTGTGGGACCCTGATCATTATGTACGTGTTTTTATTATTGCCAAAAGACTCCCTTTCTGCTAGAATTTATTTCTAATAATTAGGATGACGCTTTAGCTCTCTGCTAATGAGGTGCCTTGTACCATTTTACCATGTGACTACATACAAATAGCCAAGTACACAGTGGACCCAATTATGCTCCTCACTCAAATCCAAGTTCAATAATTATGATTATCTTCTACTTGTTAATATATCCCCTGGCTTGTGCTAGAAATCATACAGAACATATAAAAGACTTAATCTCCACATAGTCAAAATTGTGCCTGCTTATCAGAGAACCAAATTTAAGCTGATGCCTTTATATCTGTAATTCAATCTTTAATTAATTACAAAAGCCTAAAATGGAACTGAGGCATAGAAAGGTACAGAAATCCATGTTTATTCAGGTTACATTTGATACTCTTTTATAGGCTAATACTGTTCTAAGTGAATTACCAATGAAAAGAAAATCAATTTAATGAACATCCTGACCTCAGTCAGGTGACTATGTACTAAAGAAGCTATACTCCTTTGAAAAAAACAGAACCTGTCTGGCAAGTGAAATCTTTTTATAATGACTGTAGTAATAGGTACAAATTTCTAATACAGTCTTTCTGTAGAACCTTTTAAGTCAAAATTCATAGAAAGTTCCCATTGGAACAACTGCCTGTTACTTTACCTGGGTGACCTAAGACAAATCATTTAATTTCTTTGAACCTCAGTTTCCTCATCTGTAAAATGAGAAGGTTGGACTAGATGGCCTCTGGGCATCCTTTTTGCTCTACAGCTATGAATCCATGGAGAAAGGCAAATGGACAGCAGAAGGGTAGACTTGTGACAGAGAGCTATGTGAATTTGTGATGGTGGTGGCAGGGAAACTGAGCTCATCTTTTCCTGCAAAATAATCAAGGACAAATCACATAGTAATTTATTTTGGCACATATAAGAACCAAACCACATATGTTAATAAAACAATACAGTGCCTTTGCCAGGGAGGCTGGGCTACCACCATTTTTCTTACTAAGAACAATACTATAGTCACAGCATTCCCTTGAATGCATTTTTAAAGCACAATCCTCTGTCAGCACCATGGACAAGGCTTCATTTCATATCATATGGCCATTTTACTTTGCAGGTCCTGAGCAACATTGTAGTAGTGCTATGTAAGACTTGGAGGTGTTCCCCTCTTACCCTCATTGGACTTGACAAGTGAACCCATATTTTCTACCTTGGTGTTCCTGTGCTTTAATGAAGTCCAGTATTACATTTAAAGGATGAGAACATTATTAAGAGTGCTTTAAAATGGGGCCCAGAAGAATAAAGGAAAAAAAGGAGGTCAATTAGCTGTCCTGAATATTCTAAAGTAGGGTTGTATCTTATGCTCTATGAAACCCCACTGTTAATGGAAATGGAGGGCTTGACATCACTTAGTAAAAATCAAGATGAAAACACTAATCTTTTAGTAGGTCTTATTCTATAGCACTTGAAAGGCAGGTACAATAAATAGGCACATTTATAAGCTAAGCAGAAGCCTTATTTTGTTCAATGTCTCCAACAATAAGTATTCTTCTCTCCACCCCCAATTATCCCTTTCTTTTTACTCATTGGGCCACTTCTCTAGTTCAGACCCTCATCACTTCTTGCCTAGATTATTGCAAAAGTCTCCTAATTGGTTTTTCTGCTTATAGTCTCTTCTGTCTCCATTCCATCCTTTGCATAGCTGTCAAAATAGTCTTAAAGCACAGGTCTGACAATATTATTCCTCTGCTCAACGATCTTCAGGAACTCCCATTGTCTCTGGAATAAAATACAAGCTCCTCTGTTTGGCAATTTAAGCCTTTCACATTGGTTCCTTTTCAAACATTTTACACTACTCCCTGTCATGTAGTCCTAACATACCTGAAATGTAGGTCTATTTGCTGTTTTCCTATAGAACATTTCATTTCCTCTCTCCGTGTGCCATTGTACAGGTTGTCCCCCATACCTAGAATGGACTTTTCTTCATTTGTACCTTGTAGAATCCTCTGTTGTTTAGTCATTTTTCAACCATGTCCTACTCTTTGTGGCTCCATTTGGGGTTTTCTTGGCAAAGATATTGGAGTGGTTTGCCATTGCCTTCTCCAGCTCATTTTGCAGATGAGGAAACTGAGGCAAACAGGGTTAAGTGACTTGCCCAGGGTCACATAGCTAGTAAGTATCTGAGGCTATATTTGAATTAAGGAAGATGAGCCTTCCTGACTCCAGGTCCAGAGCTCCATCCACTATACCATCTAATTGCCTAGAAAACCCCTAACTTCCTTCAAGGCTCAACTCTGGTACCATCTTATATATTTCCCAGCCCCCACAGTGCTTAGCCCTCTCTGTCTCTCCTCGCTCTGCCTCTTTCTCCCTCTCTGTCTCTTATTACTCTCTGTCTCTTCCCTTCCCCCACATCTCCTTTTGTCTCTGTCTCTCTCTTCTCTTTCTGCTTGTTCTCTTTTTTCTCTCTCTAGCTCTCTACCTCTCTCTCTGTCTCTCCTCCCTTCTCCTGCCTCTGTCTGTCTCTGTCTTTCTCTTGCTCCTGAAATTAGCTTGTGTTTATTTGGTATATGGAATAGTCGCTTTCCTGATAAAGAAAATTCATTCCTGAATGAATGAATGAAACTTTATCGAATGAATTCCCTTTAGTCAAGACTGTAATTACCATAAATTCAAATGGCACAAATTAATACTCATTTAACACCCATTTAATGCTTATGTAATTAAATTTCAATATTACAAGAAAGAGGAAAAACAAATGAAATAACTCACAGCAAATGATATCACATCCTGTAGAAAGAGGGGACTGGAATCACTTTAACATTTTCTTCACTTTAAGGGATACGATACACAAAATAAATTATAATAATAAAATAGTATATTATAAAAATTAATGATAGCAAGCTATGGTACTACTCTGAGGTAATGCAGTAGGAACCAGTCATACAATTATAAGGATGACCACATGGTGGCTCTCAATTTGTGAAGGTGAAATAGAAATTAGTCCTTGTGAATTTGAAGAAATGTCTCATAAGCCAAAGGAGATATATTAAATGAAACTCTTTGTAAAGTTAAATTTTCCTATGCTAAATGTGTATATCTCAGGTTAAGACTATACTCTGTGTTTGAAGGGCAACATGTCATAGTGCATGGAGAAATGACCAATGATTCAAGAAGAATTGGTTTCAAAATCTACACTAGCTGTGTGACCCTATTTAAGTCACTTAAGTTTTCAGAGACTTAAGTAACTCTCTAAGACAAGTTGTGGAACAGTTGCTAGTCTGAATTGGTAGCTGGAGTCTGGAAAGGCAGGTCGAACAAAAAAAAATCAAATTTTATTATCAGATTTATTTTCCTTATTTTACAGATGTGGAACCAAATCCTGTGTAAATGAAGCAATCTACCCATGGTCATTTATATATGTATGTGTTGTATTTTTCAGAAAAATTACAAGTTATTTGAAGGGATGAATCTTTTCATTTTTTGCTTGTATCCTTGGACCCAAAAATAGTGCCTTGTACATAGAAGGCCCTTAAAAAGGCTAATTGAACAATATTCTGCCCATAGTGGTGTTTAATCATAGCAGGTCACAAATTTGTAGCTCTGAGACCTCAGAAAACATCTAGTTCAACCTCCTCACTTTATAAATGAGAAAACTGATTCTTGGGGAAATTAAATGAGCTGCCTCAAGTCATAGGTGACCACCATCATAGGGAGGATTTAAATTCTGACATTCCAATATCACAGTTAGCAAATATTTATTGAGCACTGACTGTATGTAGCACTGTTCTGGGTGCTGGGAAGTTAATGTTCCTTACTTAACTACCAGAGAATGATCTGAATATTATGGAGAAATTACCTGAAAACTAGATGGAATACTCAAATACTGAGATTTTTGATATATAAAACCATATTAATTCAGATTTTGTGATATTTGAAGCTGGACTAGGTCCAATTGAAGTATTTCTTATTATGCTATAAAAATTAATAGTGCATACCTGACTAAAAGGAGGTATAGTTAAGATACCTAAGAGGGAAAATATTTTCATGACCTTAGATCATCAATTCTTTGAATGAAAAAATCATAGAATCATAGGAAGGATGCTAGAGACCATCTACTCCTGTGGTCCTCAACCAGTAGATTTTGAAGTCTTATCTAATATATTTTAAAGCCTGTTGAAGATGTAATGCCACCATTTCACAATTTGCAGGGATTCCTAGCAGCAGTGAGGGCACAGCCCAAAGCGGGAGGCATCATGATATAACAAAAAAATCTCTAACTGGAATCAGAAGGGTTCAACTCCTTCCTCAGATGTGAATTATGTATGTGACCTTGGATAAATAATTTAACCTCCTTTGGCCTTGATTTTCTTATCAGTAAAATGAAGTGGTTTAACTTGATGACCACTGAGTCCCCTTCCAACTCTAATGACTATATTGAAGGTTCTTCTGTTCATAGACTTTATTATTAGTATTGACTAACACATTTACTTTCTTTCCTGTTAACCCCCTACTGAAACTCCATATGAGGAATTCTGTCTGACTCTTTGAGAATGCAGCAATGAGAAGAGTTGGGTCCAGGTTCTAAGCTCCCAAGGTAGTATCTTGTGGGGTCCCCTCTACAATGAGAACATGCTAACATTAGCTTGAGGGATCCTATTCAGAGACACCAGGCAAGAGCTCAGAGGACCCTGGACTGACTGAGCAGGGAGGTTTGATCTAATCTAGGTTAAAAGGAAAAACCCCTCTGGCAGCTGATGGAGCAATGTAGACCTCTCTGTTGGCAGCTCTGGAGAGCTGTGTTCTGGTTAGTTCTTTCTCTTTAGGCCCTGAAGCTGTCTTGGAGACTTTCTTGACAAGTACTCATACTCTCAGAGCAAGAACTACACCAGTCTTCTCTTACTACGCTATTTTGTTTCCCAGGGAGGGGTATTTGTCTATGCAACAGACCTGCCCCCTAAGGCTTAATACTGTATTTCTCATACCATGCAACTCCAGTTAGTACCACAGACTTGCCTAAGTACAGATTACTTCAGGGAAATGAACAACTGCTCCTCTGCCCTAAAAGGTCATAAGAGCTCAAATCTAGTCCAACCTTCTCATTTGGCAGATGAAGATACTAAGATCTAGAGATGCTGGGTGACCTCATCAAGTTATTAGCTTATTGAGTTTTATTTGTGTGTGACTGGTTTCATTCACTCACCTTGGGCATAATGACCAAGTTAGAACAATCTTCCTGGTTTCTGGATGCTCTGAAGGATATGGAGTTATTGGTAGCCTCTGTTTAGGGTTTAAATCTTGGGGTCACTCATTTTTTTCATTTTATTTTTCATATAAATACTATTTATTTTTTTTCTCTTTTCCATCTCTCTACTAATTTAAAATAAATAATAAATGCTTGTTGATTGGCTAATATGTTTTTCCCAACTATAATAGAAAAAAAAATCTTTCTTGTGAATTATTAAAGTACTTGAGATATTTCATTCATATGTAAGTTTGGGTGATTTTCCCTGGGGTCTTATCACCATTGAATAAACTGACTTTTGAGCTTCTAGAACAACTGGACTGAGACATCAACCCTTAGAATGAAGCTCTTGGGGCTAAAGAATCTTGCCTGGCAACTTTCAGAGAGGTAAGAGCTACCTTAACTGTTTTCTGATAAAATTTTTCATTTATAAAAATATAATTATTATTTGTAGAACGTTTTTGAGAGATTGTCTATATAGGACCCTGGGAGTCAGTCAGCCTATCAATAAACACTTATTAAGTGCTAGTATAAAAAAAAAGTCCCTTCTCTCAAGGAGCTCACAAATCTAATGGGGAAGACAACATACAAACGAATAAGTACAAACAAATTATACACAGCACAAGCAGGAAATAATCAATAGAAGGAAGGACTAGAATTTAGGAGGGATTGGGAATAGCTTCTGATAGGAGGTAGGATTTTAGCTGGGACTTTGAAGGGAGACTGGGAAGCCAGAATGTAGCAAGGAAGAGGGACATCATTCAAAGCATGTGACACAGCTAGTTAAGGTGCCCAGAACTGAGAGCTAGACTGTTTTGCTTGTTCCAGAAACAGCCAGGAGGCCAGTGTCACTGGGTCAAAGAGTGCGTGTGGGGTGTAAGGTGTAGGAAGCCTGGAAAGAAGCAGCAAGGTGTGTGTGTAATTGAAAGAGCACTAGATTGGCTTCTAGTGTCTGATTTTCCACCATGTGACCTCTGGAAAGTTACAATTTTGGGTCTCAGTTTCTTCATCTGTTAAATAATAAGTTTGAATGAAGTTTTCTCTATGGCTCTTTTTAGCACAGAACTGCCTTCCAGAATTAAAATTCTATTATAGAATTTTGTTATAGAATTATATAACAAAATATAACATACTATACAACATATACAATTATAGAATGAACATGTTTGTTAACAGACGTGTATGAATGCATGTATTATTATTCATTACTCTACATGTTTTGCATTATGAGCTTGTTGGTTGGCATGTATCCTCATAGGTTCCTGGAAGTTTAATTCAATAAACATTTTAAAAGAACTTAGTATGTGCTAAGGTTTAAGGGTTAGGGGCTGAGGATACAAAGACAAAAAACAAAAACTGTCCTGCCCTCAAGGGGAATGCATTCTATTGGAAACTCTAAAGAACTAACTTTTGCATCAATCCAAACATAGTTTTTCTTGGGGCATTGGATAGAATGATGGATCTGGAGTCAGGAGGATCTGAGTTCAAATTCAGTCTCAGACACTTGCTATCTGTGTGATGCTGGGCAAACTGTTTGCCTCAGTTTCCTCATCTGTAAAATGAGCTACAGAAGGAAATGGCAAAGCACTGTAGTGTCTCTGTCAAAAAAATCCTCAAATGGGGTCACGATGAGGTGGGCAAGATAAATCAACAAAACAACAAATTCCCCTTAGTTTTCTAATCTGTTCATCATAGATGAGGAGAGATACAATCAGATTGTTTGCTGTGAAGCATCACTGTGTAGACTGACAACTACATTTTAAAAGCTACACACTTTAGAGTTTAAGTGACAGCAGGAACGATTTTTTTTCTGCCTTGGGAACCTAAGCCCCCAAATAAAATTTTGTTGCCCAGCCACCTATCCCCAAATTAGTTTGTTCACTTTCCCCACCATCTCTCAGTAGCTGCCTTCCCACCACCCCCTCCTCCTTACCGGAACTATTTTTCTAGCAGATGTCTGGATAACATTCCCTAGCAACCAAGCATTTCTGGATTTTTGCAGCACTAGCAAGCGATTAGAAGACTGTGTTGATCTCCTCCAGGTTAATGTGAGAGAGGGTATATGTACCCCAAGTTTACCAGCTAAGCCTGAGAAATAACTCAGACAAAAGTTCAAATTTAAAACAGGTTTCACACCCCTCTTGTCACTTTCTCCTCCTTACCGACTAGGTATAGTTCATTGAGTACATATATGCAATGGTCAAACATGTCAAAGGGTTTTCAACATCAGTCAATCAACAAGTATTTATTAAGTATTCTCTATGTACCAGTCATTGTGTTAAGCATTGGAGATATAAAGATAGAAAAAAACAATTTCTATACTCAAGGAACCAAGATTCAAGTGGGGGAGACAATTTATAAATAACTAGGTCCATTAGATATATACAGAGTAGAAGAAAGGTGATTTGAGAGGTGAAAGCATTAGCAGTTGGAGCTAAAGGAGTAAGGAGAAAGGTGGGATCTGAGCTAAGTGTTTGAAAAAAACCACAGAAGACATCAGTGAGGAAAGGGAGCATGTCAGGTGTGGGGGAGAGAATGCAAAGACATTCATGGTACACTAGTGGTCTCTGTGAACACAGGGCTAGGGACCTTGGGTCACAGATTATACCTTGAGGGGGTAAGGAAAGAAATTCCCACCCATTCTTTCCACTATATTCTTAGGATAAGAATATGTCCTCCCACGAGTCTAAGCCACAGATTCATCTCGGGAAGCCACAGTTCCTGAGACAATCAGGCATTGTATTTTTCTCCTCTTATTATGGTGGAAGGGATACATCTACCCCCTGTATGGCAAGGTACTTTCAAAGGCCCCAGAAATAGTTGACTGAAGTACATCTTTGATCAATTCCTTACATCTCATTTGATCCTGCAGGGACTATTTTATTTGTCTTTATATCTCCAGTATCTAACACAGCTCCTGCTACACAGAAGCTACTTGATAAATGTTTGTGGACTGATCAATCCCATTTTACATCCCCAGTCCTTAGTTTCTTCAGCGTTAACATTAAGATTTTGAGCTAGAGGACCATTAAGGTCTTGTACAACTCTGAATCTATAATCTGTTGAATAAGTCAGGGGAGAATTATTTATATAGATTGTCATTGGGAATAAGTATGGCTGTAACTTGTGGAAGGCCTGTTGTATAGCTGGGGTAACTACGTGGTGAGAACTACTAGCTATAATTGGGAGAGGCTGCAATTTGTAAAAGGGGGAGATTATTGCATTGAAGGGAGAAAAGATATAAAAAGATGTTCTCATTAGAGGACAGGTAAAGCTAGCTGGATGCCTTCCATGCTAGCAGAGGGGTAGGGATAAGCAGTGAAGGAGATCTTTGAGCCAGAGAATCTGAGAATCTAGACAGATTGTAAGATTCTAAGGGAGGGATAGCATTAATTGTTGAAATGGGGGTGGTGATATGGGAGACTGCTGCAGGGGACAGTGAAGGGAGGCAGTTGGGAGACTACAGAATAACACAGTAACCATACTGTCAGAGATGCAGCTGGAGCTGTGGGAGGCAGTCACACCCGGCTCTAGCAGAAAGAGGGAAGCACAGAGACACTGTACCAACAAAAAATTTGCCTTTGCTAACCAGCTGAGCTGTCTCTACTCCTGAGTACTTCCTGGGGGATTAGGAGTGTGTTGCAAAGTCCCATCACACCCAACATTTGTGAAGCTAATAATAACTCCCCCTCCAAAGGTTCCTTTTGCTCTTTTTTTTCCTTCCCCACTTTCAACTTAATCCACCTCCTCCCTATATCATGGAGCTGAGGGAAGCTATGTCAAAAGTCTGGCAAGGCATGTAGGGTGAAGGAATGACAACAGGTTACTGTAGAATCTGTGCCTCAATGAATTAAAGTGGAGAAATAAGAGGGCTTTGAGGACCCAGGCAAATCATCTTGGTCAGTACCTTAAGCAGCAATACAATAGTCCAGCAATTCTCAAAGTATGAATTCCTGGGAGTCCTTGAGAGTTGTTCAGGGAATCCATGAGGTGAAAATTATTTTCATGATAATATTGAGACAGTGCACCAAAGAAAACCAACAAGGAAGCAAAGAAAAGCTAGGCAGCTTTGAAAACATTGTGCAATATTTATTAAATAGGTTTTCTTGAAATGGAAATTTATTGCTTTACATTGAATTCTCTTTTGGTCTTCTGTGTACATGGCATTTTTTTCTTTTCTCATTTCGTATTTAAGTTTAAAATAAAAAATTACCTAATAATAATAATATGAAGATAATTTAATTTTGAAAACTGTAAATATTGATAGATATAGCCCACATAAACAAAAACTCTTTCTTTAGGGGGGGTCCTCAATTATTTATTTTAAGAGTTGAAAGGGGTCAAAAGAACAAAAACTTTTGGAACTGCTACTTGACTCTAAACAAAAAGTTCTGAAAGACAGAAGACAGCAAATCAGCAAGTAGCTGGTTTGTGACTGCAGTCAAATCAAAAAAACTATTTGTGAAGGGTGAGGTATGAACCTTCGACCATTCATTATCACTACCAGCAACTTCAGTTTTGAATGGGAAAGGACAGCAAGACAGCCACTATGGGGAAGGAGCCTAGGACCTAATAGAGTGACAAGAGGCAGGATATGGCATGCTCAGAGAAGCGATACATTTGGAATCAGTAGAGGCTAATAAGAAGGGGTGCTCAACAGCATTAAATGTTCAGAAGAAGAGGTGGGATGGGATGGGATTAAGAGTGAAAGTAGAGGAATTGGTTTTAGCAAGGAGTCAGAGAAGATGGAAGACTGAAAAAAAAGGTTATTAGATATGATAATTAGGAGATCATAGGTAGCCTTCAAGAGAGCTATTTCTATAAAGTGATAAGAAAAGCCTTAAACTTCCCAATGATGAAGGATGCTAGGTCATTTACTATATGTGTGGGCTTGAAGGGATGTGTAGAGGAGAGGAAGAAAAATTTGGAATCATTGTTATAGGAAATGAGATAAGGAATTAGTAAAAATAGAGCAGAAGTATTATTGAATGACAGTAAGACCTCTGTTGAGATTGTGTGTCATGGATTCATAACAGGTGAAATCAGTACAATTTAATAATTTTTCCAATGATGAAGTAGCCCTGAAGCAGAGAAGATGGACCATAGGGGTTGATTCTAAGATTCACATGCCAGTGATAGTGATGGTCTGGGCAGGCAAAGGGCCTAGCTTTGGCAATAGCTATTGAAACATGAATCTGACAAACTATGAGGTCAAGACTAGGCATGGAGACAAACGAAGCCACAATGGAGGGGGTATGTTCAGAGAATAGGGAAGGATCAAGGGACAGAAGCCACAATGAGTATGAAGAGTGAGTTTAATATAAGTGAAAGAGTAGAAAGGGAACAGGAGGTTATGATGGAAAAATGGAATTTCTAGGATCAGTATCTTGGAGGCTGTCCAGTTCAAAGATATCAAGAGGCCCAAGGTATGACCATTCTGATATGTGCTTAAAATGGGGTAGAGAGTGAGGTCACTGGAGTGGAGGAGGTTAAAGAATTGTGCAATAAGCTTGTTAAATAGAAGAGGGATGATGCAAAGAAAGGCAACTAGAGTGACTGATAAATATCCATGAGTACAATCCCAGACTCCAAAGGAATTCTACCTAGAGTCTTATCTGATTTACTCATGATCAATGTATTCAAAGATATCTGAGGTTTATTTAATCTAGATTGTACAATTGTAAAAAGTTCTGGCTCCATATAAAACTTTACAGTCTCTGATAGCTGTGGGCAATACAGAAAGGGTCTTTTGCTTGGACAGAGGCAGTTATTTGGTTTGTAGTTATCTGTGTGCTTTAATTTCCCTATTTCAAACCAAAAAGGGGACCTGGGATGACAAAATGTACAAGTGCACATTTGTGAGTGTGTTCACTAAATTTTGTAGTGTATCAATAAACATAAGAGTTAGGTGGACTTAAATACATGGCTTTGTCATTGCTGTTGTTTGTCCTTTGTTCTCAAAGGGGACTATGACATCAGGAAGGTGATGCCATGACATGCAAGTGAATTGGATTTAAGTGAGGGAGGGCTGTGCAAAGTCACCAGTGTCACCTTCTCCTTTAGAGCTGTTTGGGTTCAGTGGCAAGATATAGATCAGGATGACTGGAGATGGCTTTTATGGCTTTGTCAATATTCCTTGAAATTCCAAACCTGATTAACACAGTTAGGAGGGTGCCAATTTCAATACTGAAATTCCTGAGGATAACAGTAGTGGATAGGATTAGAGAGGAAATCTGGGAATCAGTTATTTGAATGACATCAAAGTTGGTAGATAAGAGCAACATGGATGGAGAAAGATTGCTATAAATGAATTGCATAGATTTTCTTTTTTTTTTTTTGAGGGGGGGAAGGCAAGGCAATTGGGGTTAAGGGGCTTGCCCAAGGTCATGCAGCTAGTAAGTGTGTCAAATGTCTGAGGTTGGATTTGATCTCAGGTCCTCCTGACTCCAGGGTAGGTGCTTACTGCAACACCTAGCTGCCCTGACAGTTTTCTTTTTCTTCTTTTTTCTTGAGCATAGATTTTCTAAAAGAAATGATTATTAGGAGATGATGATAAAGGAATGGTCTGGAAGGCACCACTGGGAAAATGGAACATTACCATCAAAACTTTTGTCATTTTGAGCCAGGGAGAGTGAAAGGAGTGGTCTGTAATATGAAGGGCTGAAAAGGATATGGTTTACTTGGGGATAAGGAGTATTGAATGATCTAAGGGAGTTTGTTAAGAAAAGAATTGAAACCCTGAAAGGCACAGTAGGTAAACTGATTTGGAGAGAGGAGTATAGCTTATTGGAATATTGAGAAAGACAGCACGCCCCTAAAGGAAGCAAATGCATTTTGTGGACCTGAATATAGACTGCACTTTCCCAACCACAAATCTGACTGGTATAAAACCTGAACAGAAAGCTACTGGACCTGTGGAAACACTGGTATGGAGACTTTCCTTTACCAGTACAACCAGTGCTATCTCAGAAACCTTTTGTCTTAGGGACTTGAACCTAGGCCTTCCTGGCTTTGAGATCAGCTCTTTATTCATTAAGTCATACAGCCTCTCAGCTGGGTGCAGCTTCTAATTGCTGGTAGTTTGCTTCTCTGTTTCTGTCTCTGCCTCTCCACATATATTCTTTTAATGAAATTCATGCTAGGGAATGATCTATATTCATGGGTGGGCTACATTCAGATTGATACAGTAGTCAATTTAAAGTTTATTTTATTTATTTAATTTGTTATTTATTGTATTTATTAAAATTTATTTTGTCTGATGTAAGTTACATGACTCAGAGTAACCACTTGGAATTTTCTATCTCTGGAGAAAGGGCAGGTCTAAAAGCAGGAATGCACATTTTCTTACCTTACCCTGTTAGTGTGGTTCACTCTAGATTCAAAAAGCTGGCCTCCAGGTTAGAATCTGGGCTTACTTTTTCCTACCAACCCAGTTCTTTTCTTCTGTGCCTGGGGACATTGGCCACTGTTGGGCTGTGCTGAATCTCAACGACCTAGAAGTGAAAGGCTTCATATACCAATACTAACCTTCACAGCTAGCTATTCTCTTTAGAGATCTCAAATCCTTCCTGTAACACTGAATATGATAAAGGGGAAAATATGTAATGTTGCCCAGATGCCATATCAAATGAACATCTCAAAGAGATCCTATGGTAAAATGATTTTCCATAGGTGTTTATGAAAACATTTTCAAGACCCAATGTGTTAAGATTTTTGGAAATACACACACACACACATATATGTACATATACATACATACATACATATGTGTGGTCAGAGTCTTTTGTAAGCAACTAGTAATAGGTCAACATGTGATTAGGTGATAGGAGAAGTGGGGAGACAGGTGAAATTGATCAGTCATCTTAAAGCACAAAGTCAACTGTCTTTTTTCCTTCTGATTTACTCAGACCTATCATAGGAGTACATCTATAACCCTATGATATACTATATAGATGTATAAAGTCATAGTTTTAGAGCTGGAAGGCACCCCAGAGCTCATCTAGTCTGTCTTCATTCTACAGATAAGGAACTGAGACAGAGAGTGGTAAAGTGATTAGATAGTAAGTGACAGAACTGAGATTTGAACCTGTGTTCTCTTCAGATGGGTCTTGTTAAAACTATGTAGGCAGCTAGGTGGCATAGCGGATAGAGCACCAGGCCTGAAATCAGGAAGCTTCAAATTTGGCCTCAGACACCTACTTAACTGTGTAACCCTGGGCAAGTCACTTAATTCCATCTGTAAAATGAGCTGGAGAAGGAAATAGCAAACCACTCCAGTATCTCCGCCAAGAAAGCTCCAAATGGGGTCATGAAGAGTTGGACATGACTGAAAAATAAGTTACCTGTTACTTTAAGTTATTAGGAAATATATTTGTAATCATTCTGACTCATTCCCCGTATTTTTCAGGGTGTAAATGTTATTCCCACTGACATGTCATTTCCATTGTTACTTTTTAAAAAAAATAAAGGAACCATGCTGCCTGTCTCCCTCAATCTTCTACTTGTCCAAATTCTTTAAAATATTTTGTCTTTGGGGCAGCTAAGTCAGCACCAATCCTGGAGTCAGAAGAACCAGAGTTCAAATCTGACCTCAGACACTTGACACTTACTAGCTGTGTGACTTTGGGCAAGTCACATAGCCCCAATTGCCTTGCCTTTCACCCTCCAAAAATATTTTGTCTTTACAATGGTTTTAGTTACATCTTTCATCTTTCTGGGATTTAAGGTATCCTAACCTGATGCTTTTAACAAAGAAAAATCTTAGTAACTTCAATTATACTAAATTGGACTTTATAATAATGTGGGCTGTTTTTGCACAATCTACAAAGACATTTTAATGAATTAATTTATATGCATACTTTAAAATGATTTATTAATGACATGAATAAATTGAACAGTATTAACAAGATTTTAAGGAGAATGTTTAGTTTCTTAAGTGAAAAAATACTTCAAATAATTTCAGGAGGCACTATTTCCCTTTTTTTCTATTACCCACTGCTGCCTCCATCTTATGTAGGCTTTTATCATTTCATGCCTGGATTACTCCAATAGTCTCTTAACTTTTCTTCTTGGCTCCAATTACGTCTTCTTGAATACTGCTGATAGACTACTTTTTCTAAAATCCTTTTTTTCTTAGTAGATCATAAACTTCTTGAAGGAAAGGATTATGGTATATCTTTGCCTCTCTTACTGTTCCTAATCTAGTAACTCTTTAGACCCTGTAGCTCTTTATCAAATATTTGTTGAATGAAGAAATGAATGAATCATGTCAGCCTCCTCCATCAGCTTACTAATTGCCCTGAGTTAAAATGCAAACTCCTTTAATTAGATTTCAAGGTCCTCAACAATTTGGCTTCATCCTATTCAACATAATTTTCTATTACACCACAGTTGAAGTCCCCTTACATCTTCTAGACCAGTCATATTTACTCACATCCATGTTTGCATTTGTGGATTTTATTTGTATTGTTCACTCAGCCTGAAATGTCTTCCTCACTTCAATAAAATTGCTACCAGTGTTTGAATCCAATCCCACTGCCTCCAGTAAACCTTTTGGTTTACTTTGGCTCACACCGATTTCTCTCTTCTCTAGGTTCCCCCAGCACTCATCACCCATATGACTCATTATACTATACAATTGTTCTGTGGATCTGTATTTCTATTTTATGGCTTAAATGTTTCACATATAGCCTTTCTCCAAATCTAGGTTAGAAGGTCTCAGTGGGTAGGGACCATGTTTTTATACTTACCTTTTATCACTCAGAATACTTGGTATTATTTTGCAAATAGTCAATACTCTTAAATACTTGTGGAATCTAATTGAATAAGTTGTTAGGGTCTCAAGGCACTGTGTCAAAGTGGTCTGGAAGCCAGAAGGAGATGGGCTCAAGTTCTGCCTCTTCTGACCCGTACTTACCTAAGCAAATCACTTCACTCCTCTGTTTTCTTTCTTTCTTTCTTTCTTTCTTTCTTTCTTTCTTTCTTTCTTTCTTTCTTTCTTTCTTTCTTTCTTTCTTTCTTTCTCTTTCTTTCTTTCTCTTTCTTTCTTTCTTTCTTTCTTTCTTTCTTTCTTTCTTTCTTTCTTTCTTTCTTTCTTTCTTTCTTTCTTTTCTTTCCTTCCTTCCTTCCTTCCTTCCTTTCTTCCTTCCTTCCTTCCTTTCTTTCTGAAGGCAATGGAGGTTAAGTGACTTGTCCTGGGTCATAAAGTTAGTAAATGTCTGAGACCAGATTTGAACTCAGATACTCCTAACTCCAAGGCCAGTGCTCTATCCTCTGTACCACCTACTTGCCTCAACTATTCTGTTTTTGAGGTGACTCTAAGACTCTAAATTTCAGAAAAAACTGACTTTCATTGGTAGAGGGCTTTCTTGATTGAGTTCCTTATGTTAATTAAATTCTATGCCCAGTCCCTATTCCCACTGTTTTTTAAGACTTTGGTAATATTTTTTAGACAGTTATTATATCTGTGGTATCAAAAAGAATGCACTGTAATTTCTTTATATAAACACACCCATCAGTTAGACTTTTCACTAATTCCTACTGATCTTTACCTCTTGCCCCCACTTCCACCTTCAAGTAATAAAGATCACAAAGATCTCATTGTACTGAGTATCTTGCTGTCTGAGGTAAGGAAAGAACAATGGATTTGGAACTGGGGGACCTGGATTCAAATCTTAGTTGTGACATTAATAATGAGCTCCTTGAGAGCAGGTCTGTCTTTTGCTGTCCTTTGTATGCCCAGAGCTTAGCACAGTCCCTGTAACATAGTTGGAGCCTAATAAATGTTTCTTTTTTTTAAGCAATTGGGGTTAAGTAACTTGCTCAAGGTTACACGGCTAGTCATTAATAATGTGTGGGTGCTCATTTTCTGAGGCCGGATTTGATCTCAGGTCATCCCAACTCCGAGGCCGGTGCTCTTACTCACTGCGCCACCTAGCCGCCCCCTAATAAATGTTTTTTGACTAATGACAGCACACATTTCTGTTGTTCAAGAGGATTAGAAGGATTTCCCCCCCAAAACAAACCTGTGAGATAGGTAATGTATTATTATCTCAATTTTATAGATGAGAAAACTGAGTCTCAGAGAGTTGAGTCTCCAGGGGTGCTCAATTAGTAAAATGTCAGAGTTGGAATTAAAATCCAGGTCCTTTTTGGTTTCACATTCAGGGCTTTTTCTACTGCATGATGCTACAACCATAGCAAGCCATTTAACTTCTCTGACCTCAGTTTCCTCATTTCTAAAATGGAGACAATATTTGTTCTACTTACCTCACGGTGTTATTATGAAGAATGTGCTCTGTGAACCTTAAAGCATGATAAAATTATCATGATAAGGATCATATTAATAAGGATCAGAAGCTCCTTATCTTTCATGACAAATCCCTATGCTACAAATCTAGATCTTGAAATATCTTTGAAGACTCAGCAATAAATTATGCTGGAACCAGATCATTATTGCAACCTAACCTGTTACCCCAAATCAACTGGACATAACACCAGTACAGAAAAGGCTCAATGATAATGCTTTTAATAGATGTAACTATACCCCATACTCAAAATCTCCAAGTTACATGGAGCAAAAAAAAATGTCAAAATATAGAGACCTAGCAGAAGTCGTCAAAATCATATTGGGAACAGAAGGAAATTATCTTCATTATCTGCATCCACACTATCCCCAAAATCCCATCTGCTACTGGGATTGTTCCTTAGATACTTTCAGTAAGTCTACAGAAGATACACTTATATCCTAATACTTTTTTTCTGTTAAGAAAAAGTAGTTGTTTTACCCACTTGTGCAAGAGTTGGTTGAACATTAAGCATAAAAAAAAACAATAGTAGGATAGCAAAATCCCAGGATTATTTCCATCTATGTGATGAGAACAAGATGATGATATTTAATTTTTGTGAAAATACACTAAATAAAATACAGGGGATAATTAGGTTGCATGATGTTAATGCCAGGTTTCTAGATATCAAAGTGTGGATTTGTTTATAATGTATTGTAATAATGATATTGAGATATGATCCTGGTCCAGGGCATGATAGGGGAGATACTGCAATACAGTCCCTAAGTAACTTTCAGTTAGTCTTCCCCTATGCTATTTATGCCCTCAAGCAATCATCTCAATTTGCACTCTTCTTATACCTATTTCTAGTTTACTTATTGATTAAGGTTTGACATAAAAAAGGCCATCAAAATGTTTTTAAAAAAAATCTTTTATTTGATTATCCTTGTTTAAAAATGAATATCATTTTAAATTTGCCCTATGTTTAAGGAACATGTTCTCTTTTCCTTTTAGTCTTTATAATACAAATATTCAATTTGATTAGTGATAAATTGTCTCTAACATATTAATTGAAACAAAGGTGTCTTCCTTTTTTGTGTGTAGGACAAGGATGAAAGAAATCCTTAAAAAAGAGACTATTCACACCCATATTCTTGCTTCCTTTTAATAGTGCTTTAAGGTCTGCAAAGTTCAGCAAGACTTATTCTGGAAGAAATTTCTGATCAGAAAACACTATGTCTAAAGGGAGGATTCTAATATGTATATCAGAGTCTTGAACTAATTACTAATTGCCTTATATGACGCATTTTGGAAAAAAAAATAGGTCATGCCCTGCATTTCAGCATCCTTGGGAAAAAAAGACTGTTCTTGACTGAGTAATTTAGGTTACACACAGAGAGAAGTCTCCTGACCATATGAGCTGTTAAACATTGCACTGGGTTTCTGAGGCAGGCTATTCAATCTTCTATCATAATGCATTTGGACAGGAGAGACAACAATTGCTGATGAGAATCATAGAATCATAGAAGTTCAGAGTTGAACAGAACCTCGCCAGCTGTTACAGTCCAACATATACCTGAAAAAGAATATCTTCTATTGAACAGCTGAAAGGTGGCCATTCACTTGTGGAAATCTGAGGAAGGGCAAGCAAAGTAACATCTCATCCCTGGTTGTACCTCAATGAGGGACTTTTGGAGTTGGTTGATCAAGATTATGGTAGAGGCAATACATGATGGTGATAAAGCAGGAGATTATAGGGCTTTTTGAAAGGATGTTGGAAAGATATAAAGCAAAGAGTTATGAACTCAAGCAAAAGCATTTTCTGAAAAAGCAGAGATGCAGGAACATATATAGGTATAAAGGAGTCTGGAGAGGACTTGGTTCCAGGGCTGAAGCACACCTGAGAAGTGAGGGTAAGCACCCTGCAAGATTCTGTGCCTGGCTCTTCTGGCTTTTCTTTCTGCATTCTCTCCCTTGGTAATTTCACTCATCCCACAAGCTTCAATCCATATGTTGATATTTTGTAGATTCATGTTTCCAATCTCTCTCCTGATCACCAAATCTGTATTTTCAGTTGATTACTTGACATCTTAACCCAGATGTGTCATTGACATCTCTGATTCAAAGTTTTCAAAACAGAATCCATCACACTTGCTTCAAAACTGCCTCTGCACTTGGCTGTCTAATTGTAGCTAATGCCACCATGATGCTCCAAATCTCAAGACTTTGGAGCCCTCCTTGCTTCTACCATCTTCTTTACTCCTCAAATGTGTTACCATGCCCTGTTGATTCTACTATGTCAGTCAGTCAGTCACTCGATAAACACTTATTCGTTTCAATTCAATTTAATGATGGGTCAGAGGCAAAATATAGTCCCTGATGTCAAGGAGCCCATAATCACATGGAAGAGACAACAAACATGTACAGCTATGTACAGACAAGTTAATGTGTGTATATATTTATAGTACATACATACATGCATATACACATACATACCCACATAATACATATGTGATATAATACCTTAGAAATAACCTACAGAAGGCAGCATAATTATGGAGGATATGGAAAGACTTCCTAGTAGAGTGTGAGATTTTTATTTAGGACTTGAAGGAAGCCAGAGAAGTGGGAAGCAGAAATGAAGAGGGGGAGCATTCTAGGCTCATAAGATAGCCAGTAAAATTGTCTGGTGTTGAGAGATGGAGCATCTTCTTTTGAGAAACAGAGAAGGAGGTAACACTGGAGCAGAGTACATGAAGAGAATAAAGGTGTCAGAAAATTGGAAAGGTATGCGGGGGAGGTAGGTTATGAAGGGCTTTGATCACCAAGCAGAGGATTTTGTATTTGATCTTGGAGGTGACAGGGAGTCAATGGAGTTTATTGAGTAGGGGGTTGACATGGTCAGACCTGCACTTTAGGAAGAGAGCTTTGACAGCTGAGTGGAGGATGAATTGAAGTGGGGAAAAACTTGTGGCAGGCAGATAAATAAGGCTATTACAATAGTTCAGGCATGAGGCGAGTACTGGTGACAGCATCAGAGGAGAAAAAGGGAGGAGTTATGAAGGCAAAATTGATAGGCGTTGGCAACAGATTGGATATGAGGCATGAAAGTGAGGAGTTGAGCATGACACTTTAGTTGTGAACCTGAGGGACTAGGAGGATAGTAGGATCCTTGACAGTAAGAGGCAAGTTAGGAAGAGGGGAAGGTTTGGGATGAAACATAATGAGTCAAGTTTTGGACATGTGAAGTTTAAGATGTCTATAGAACATCTAGTTTGAGATGTGCAAAAGGCAGTTGGAGAAGCAAGACTCGGGAAGAGGTTAGGGATAGATAAATAGATTAGAGAATCATCAGTATATAGAGGCTAATTGAATCCATTGGAGCTGATGAGATCAGATTACATCAAATGATATTAAGAGAGAAAAGGGAGCCCAGGAGAGAACCATTGGGGACACTTTTGTGGTTAGCAGGTATGACTTGAATGAAGATCCAGCAAAGGATTATTATTTCATTACTATTGTAACTAAGGAACCTAGCATGATTGCTTATTACCTCTTTTCTAGACTATTAAAATAGTCTGCAACTATTGAAGGCAACATCCTTGCCTTCAGTATCCATTCTTCAGTTCATCCTATAAACTGTTGTCTGATTAATTTATCAAAAGCACAACTATCATAATAACATTTTCAACTTAAAAATCTTCAGTGGTACCCAAATACCTACTGGATGAAGTCCAAATTCCTTACTCTGACATTTAAAGCTTTTCACAATCTGGTTTTCATTGACCTTTCTAGATACAACTTATAGTAAGTGCTCTCCTGGGCCTAAACTACACTTCAGCCCAACTGAATATTTCTCAAATATTCTGTGTTCTGGGTTACTTCGTTAATTGCTATTTCCTTCTTATAGAATGACTTTCCCTGTTTCTGTTTGTCAAAATCTCACCTAACCTTTAAGGTCTAGCTCAAAGATATCTTTTTCATAAAACTTCACCTTGTTTCCCCAAGTCTTTGCTCAACTCCTATGCCACTTTCTAGATCTCTTAACAATTTTCAAAGTACTTTTTGTGTGTTGTCTCCTTTGATCATTACAGGAAACCGATGAAGTAGGTATTACAAGCATTATTATTCCCAGTTAAAAGATGAGGAAACTGAGGTACACAGAGATTGATTCCCAAGGTCAATAAGAACCTGGGTCTTTTCTCTCCAAACTCAGGACTCTTTCCACTAAAAATAACTGCCTCTTACTACACATATCACATGCGGTCTTTTATGAGAATTTTGGGGATTTACATTTGTTTTTATGTGTAGGCATTTGACTTTGTTGTGGATTTCCTTTACTAAAATTTGACCCTAGTGCCTCCTCATGTATAACCATGACCATCAATTCTCTAGAAAGTCTACAATAGGTTGTATGTCTGACATCTGAGGACAAGGCTAACTCATTTTGGAGAGGTTTCTAATTAGAAGGTTAGAGTGATGTCAGGTAATGAATTTTTGGGCTAAAGAAATTCATGAAAACTAAACTAAGGTATGCAAAAGTTGACAATCTGATCTGAAGTAATGATAGAAATACCTAGTTGATGAAATCAGCTATCTTTGAAGTATTTTTTTTTTAAAGCAATTTGAGTTAAGTAACTTGCTCAAGGTTACATGGCCAGTCATTATTTATGTGTGGGTGCTCATTTTCTGAGGCCAGATCTGATCCTGTCCTGACTCCAGGGCCGGCACTCTTGCTCACTGCGCCACCTAGCCGCCCCTATTTTTGAAATTTTGAATCAATTATGGGGCACAGCATAGAGTGGTAGAGAGAGAATTGGTCTGGAAGTCAAGAAGATCTGGGTTCAAGTCCTGTCTGACCTATACTGGCTACGTGACCATGGGCAAGTGTCCCTGGTGACTCTCTAATACCACAGTGTCTTTTGATTTGGTCTGTTCTCATTAGCTCCTATGGATTCAATTATCATCTCTATGCTGATAATTCTCAAACAAACAGCAAAAATCCCTAACCAACCAAGATTGTTAGCAGGAGCTTCCTTACCGGTTTACCTATACTGGTGAAATCACATATCTGGTTCCAGGTCAAATTACCAGGTACCCTACCATAAAATAAGAGGATTTAATGTAAAAATCCTGTAAAAGTAGAAAACCCAAATTTCTTTTCTTTTTCCTTTTCTTGGACCTCTTGCCACTTATTTATACTTTTTTTCTCTTGCCAAAAATTTAATTCTATTCCACTAATATTCATTACATACCTACTTTAAGGAATTGTGTTAGACTCTAGGGGATACACAGAAGAATTTTGCTTGGTAAGATCTCCTTTCTAGGAGATTCTTGATAAAAGATATCAGTTTATCCTTTACCCTTAGGCCAGACCACACTTTACATATTCCAAGCATGGAAGAATCTAGCCTGGAGAAAAGGAGGATATAGTTGATGATATTTTTTACTTTTAACTCCTAGATTTTAGACAATATGCTGATTAGTACAACCCAACTGCACAAATCTAGTTGTGTAAGAGGGAAAGGATTTATTCTGCACAGCTATAGAGGGCCAAACTAGGACCAAAGGAAAGGAAAGATTCTGTCTGGACATAAGGAAGAGATTCTGACCTTTAGAGTTGTTCAGTAATGGAATTGGCTGCCTCATGGGTTATTTAGTTCACATGCTGTATGGGCAGGTTGAAGGAAATAAGTATGTTTAGCCTAGAGAGGAGATGACTTGGGGTCAGGTTATGAGGAGAACAATATAGCTTTCTGTAAGTATTTGAAGTGCTATTATGTGTAGGAAATGTAACACATGTTCAGTTGGTGCTCAGAGGACAGAACCAAAGGGAAATGGGTAAAAATTGCAAAGACAAATTTATGTTTGATATCAGTGGACATTTCCTAATAATTATAGTTGTCCAAAGGTAGACTGAGCTTCCTCAGGAGGTATTGGGTTTGCACTCATTTCAAGCAAAGATGACCTCTGATGAATTCATTTTACTGAGATTCCTTCTGGATATGGATTGTACTTGATGGTTGCTGAGGTCTTTCCCAATGCTAATATTCCTAATCCCCAGAATTATTAAATAAAAATTATAAAGACCAAAAACTATGTGTTGGAGACAATGTCAATTGGATTCACACATTGAATGGGAGATTGGACCTTTATGGTCCCTTCCAATTCTGATGCTATGATTTCCCAGGGTTTGCAGCACATGACATTTTGCTAATTTAGAGAAAATGTTGGCAAATTCCCAGTAACTCACTGGGCTAGCTAAGGTTTTTCAAAGGAGACAAAGGGGCAGAGACAAATAAATGGTCACCAGGTTCTTATGTACAGTAATAAACTTAAGTTCACAAATTTTAATGTATGTATCTACTGCATTGTATTTTTGAGAAACTTAGGCTCCAGAATACCATGCAGCATGGCCAGAACCCGTGATGATCAGGAGGTGTCAACTGACTGATGTGGTGAGAGAACCCAACTTCCATTCATTTAAACGGCATGGAAATATTTTCTTAAAAAGTAGATTTAGATCTTGCATACCAGAGTAAGCCATGTTAAATTTCCATGCTTGGGTGACTCAAACACTTGAAGTTTCATTAAGTGCTTTGGCTTAGATTTCTTCCTTCAGCATGGACACCAAGCCCACTCAATCCGTTATAATCCATTTTCCTGTTTTTGTTCCTATCAAGGTTTGCCCTCTATTTTCTTTTCCTTCTTTCACAAACTCTTTCTAACTTGAAAGTTTTTTAGATCTGTTTTGTTTTCAAAAATCCTTCGGAAGATTCTTTTTTTATCCATTTGTTCAGGTGTCCAAACGATTTAAGACACGCTCTCCCAATCAATGGCAACACTCCCACGGTGTCAGTGTGTTCTCTGATTAGGCTCCGTAAAGACGGAACCAATTCACGCCCGGTGTGGCTGCCTCTTCACAGCTCCCACACAGTGTTGCTCAGAGGGTGGGAGGAAAAGCTGACAGTGAAAATGCATACTATCCAAAACCAGATGTGGATGGAGTTCAGTGTGTTTGTAATTTTACTTTGTTATCAATTTCACAAAGGAAACAAAGAGAGATTTAAAGGTTAATTGATTTCTCTGCTCTTGGTATACATAAAAATTTCAAAGCTATTCCAAGGATCAGAAATTCCTTTGCCAAGCTCTCATTTTGAAAATAGAAAATGTATGGCATGGTTTCACAGTGCCTGAAACATAGAAAGCCCTTAATAAATGCTTGTTGTCTGATGATTGAAAGGGAGGATGGATTGTGTATTCATCCTTGGAGGCTTGCCAGGAATAGAGGAGTAACCCATCAATATTGTACCACGTTTTGGTAATACAAGAGACATCATTGCCTGATCTGTAACAAGCTCCAGTCTTATTCATAGAATGTTAGAGCTAGAATAGGTCTTACAGGTCATTTTGTCCAGTCTCTCATTTTACAATTGAGGAAAGGAAGGACTAGAAATGACATATGACCTGGCTAAAGTGAGAGAGTAAATCAGTGGCAGATGGGTTAATAGATGAGAAACCAGGTCTCCTGACTTATCTTCCAGTGGTTTTTTTCACTACTATACTGCCACCTTTTTTCCTAGTCTATTGGCAATAACTCAAGAAATCCATCAGGATCAATATACCCACTCTGATACACCCCTTTAAAATAATTATTAAATTGTATAAACAAGTAAATAGAGGCAGCATGTTATAGTGGCTAGAGAGATGGTTTTAGAACCAGGAGTATCTAGATTCAGGTCCTGCCTCTGATACATACTTGGGTTTGTGAACCTCAGTAAGTCACTTAACCTCTAAGTGCTCTATGCAATTGTGTATGACCCTAAGTTACAGAGAAGATGTTGCTTTCATTGAGAGACATAATTTCTCACTGGGAGTTTCCTATATTGAAGAAATCATAGGTCCAACTCCTATCTTTAGAAATAGAGAGATAGAACATTTATTAAATGCTTCTTATGTGCCACTACTCTAGGGACACAAAAATAAGAAAACAGAAAGATAGTCACTACTCTCAAGGAGCTTATATTCTAACAGGGGGAGTCAAAGCATAAACATCCAATGGAAGCAAATACTTTAGACCTTAATGTTTTATGCTTTCTTGTGCTTTCATTGGCGTGGTGACATTCTTGACTGAAATAGATTGCAAACCCTCATGCCTTAGTAGATGGCATTATGAATACTCTGCTCATCAACATGAACTCTGTTCACATAGCCTTTAGAGTCAGAGGACCTGAATTTGAATATTGGCTCTCTTACTTCCTGGTTTTATGATGTTGTTAGGATGTTGCTTATCCTCTCTGGTTCTCATTTTCTTATCTGTAACATAAAGAGGACTGCTCTTGTTTCCTAACATTCTTTTCAGCCCCAAGTCTATGACAATACTTAACACTATTGACTCACTTTTAAATATTTTTTTTTTAAGAAAAATTCTGAATCCTAAATTCTCTCCCTCCCTCCAGCTTCTCCTTAACCCATTGAGAAGACAAGCAATGTGATATCTATTATACATGCAAAGTCATGTAAAACATATTTCTATATTATCTATGTTACAAAAAGCAAGAAAAAATAAAGTGAAAAAGAATATGCTTCAATTTGCATTTAGAGTTCATGAGTTCTTTCCCTGGAATTGGATGGAATTTTTCATCGTGATTTCCTTGGAATTACTTTGGATCATTGTATTGATCAGAGTAACTAATTCACAGTTGATCATCGTACAATATTGCTGTTACCGTGTACGATGTTTTCCTGGTTCTGCTTACTTCAATTTGTATCAGTTCACATAAGTCTTTCCAGGTTTCTTTGAAATCATTCCCCTTGTAATTTCTTATAGCATAAGCACTATTGACTCATCATGAACTTTGAAGTCCACTAAAAAAATCTGAAGGATTTAGTGGACTGCCAGAGTAATATGAGTCAACAGTATGACACTGCAGTCATAATAACTTACTTCGTGTTTGTTATGGTGCTTTAAGTAAGGTAAAGGATTCAGAATAAGGGAGGATCGATAGTCCTGTTCATATATCCATGTTCTAGTCACATCACACCTGCAGTACTGTGTTCAGTTCTAGGCACCACATTTCAGAAGGGATAATAATAAAATTCAGTTTTTTGAGAGAAGTTGACTAGGATTATGAAGGAACTAGAACTCATTCACTAAGGGTAATTAGTGTGTTTTGGTGGGAAAACAGAAGATTTGGGGGAACATGTTAGCTAGTATTTGAAAGGCTGCCATATAGAAGAAGGATAAAATTTCTCCTGCTTGATTCCAGAAAACAGACCAGGAGTTATTGGTAGAAGTGGCAGAAAAAAACCCTTCCTAATGTTTAGAATTGTCCCAAAGTGAAATGGCTGCAGCAGCAGGTCCCAGGGTCCTCTTTGCTGGAAGTTTTCAAGTGGAGGCTGGATGATCATTTGTTGCAAATAATGTAGAGGCAATTTTTAGTCAGATCAGGTACAGAAAACCACATGTTTGAGCTCCCTTCCTACCTCCTACCTCCTGACTCTGCTCCTGTGAGCCCCAGTCTGCCATTCGTGAGTTCTTCATGGAACCTCTGTTTTGGGAAAGGGCCCTTGACCAGCTATCTCTCATATTCCACACTTAGCAACCCTACTCTCAGTCAGGTATCTCTTCCCTCTCACCAGCTTTTCAGCTCCCCTCTTATGTGTTGTTTTCCTCCTTAGAATGTAGGTTTCTTGAGGGGAAGGATCCTTTTTCTTTTTGCTTGTACTTGTATGATCACTTAGCACAGAACCTTGTACACAGTAAGTACCAATAAATGTAGACTGACTCTGATATTCTGTGATTAACTGATATGATACACTTATTTGATGGCCATCTTCCTGGTGATGAACCCCTTTGGATTTAGCTAAATTGGTTCTCAGATGAGGGATGCATAATATGTTGCCTGGTCTGTATTCAAAGTCTTCTGGCTTGGTAGAACCTACTTGTTCTTTGCCTTAGAGAACTCTGGATCACCTCTATACCAGAGGATTTTAGTGTAGAATATTTGTTATATCATTTTCAGTCATGCCTGGCTCTCCATAACCCCAATTTGGGGTTTTCCTGGCAGAGATACTAGAGTGGTTTGCCATTTCCTTCTCCAGATCATTTTACAGATGAGGAAAACCGAGGGAAAGGGTCAAATAACTTGCCCAGAGTCATACAGCTAGTAACTGTCTGAGGTCAGATTTGAACCCATGAAGATGAGTCTTTCTGGTTCAAAATCCAGTTCTCTATCTACTGTACCACCTAGCTGCCCTCCCCCCCCCATTGAAAGTATTATAAAATGAAAGTTTTGAGGGAATAGCAATAGGAAGATGTAGATATAATGGTCAAAGATAAAGATCACTGGGGAGAAAATAATCCTGGGTTTAAATAGTCTTGTCATATATGTGCATATGTGTATGTAGGTATGTGTATATATGTGTACACACACATGTATATAAATTCCTCTCCTGGCCCTGCTTCTGACATTCCTAATTTTACCTAATTTTAATTTTAGTATCTGCCTCTTTACCCTGAGAGTTCCCTCAGTCCCTATGGCCCTCTTAGCCTAGAACAGCCTCCTACATCTCTGACTCCCTTCTCCCATTAGTTACTTCCTTCCAGAACCTCTATTTGAGGAAGGGCTTAGGTCAGACAGATCTTCCAGATTCTTCTTCTTCCAGATCTGCTACTGACTCTCTGTACTTCTCCACCAATCCCCCGTATGGATATCTTCCTTTGTCTGCCCCTGCTTTTCTGCTCTCTCTCTTTTTTTTTTAAGCAATTGGGGTTAAGTAACTTGCTCAAGGTAACATGGCTAGTCATTATTTATGCGTGGGTGCTCATTTCCTGAGGCCGGATCTGATCTCGGGTCATCCCAACTCCGAGGCCGGCGCTCTTACTCACTGCGCCACCTAGCCGCCCCTTTTTTTAGGGCAATTGGGGTTAAGTAACTTGCCCAAGGTTACACGGCTAGGTTTTTGTTTGTGTGGATTAAGTGTCGGAGGCTGGATCCGAACTCAGGTCCCTCTGACTCCAGGGCTGGCGCTCTACTCACTGCGCCACATAGCTGCCCCTTCAATGAATTCTTATTGGCTCCTAAATCTTTGGTTTGGGCTTGGGTTTTGGTTTCGGTTCTGGTTAGTTCTGGCACCAACAGTTTTACCCATAAAAGTAACACTATTCAACTATGATAATGATCATAGAATTAAAGAATTTGAGAATACGTAGGGACCTTAGAGGTTACCTAGTTTAGCCCATACTGAAAGGGGCCCTCACTAAAACACACTCCACAAGTTGTCGTATTGTCTCTGCTAGGAGACCTCCAAGGAGGGAATAATGCACCACTTCTTGAGATGATCTGTTCCACTTTTTTGGATAACTCTAATTGTTAGGAAATCTTTCCAAATGATAATTAGATAATCATATATCTAATAATAGGAAGAAATTGGTATTTTTAAATGATAGAGATAAATTTAAAGAAAATAATGGGGGGGGCAGCTAGGCCCCGGAGTCAGGAGGATCTAAGTTCAAATTCGGCCTCAGACACAACACAAAAACTAGCCATGTGACCTTAGGCAAGTCACTTAACCCCAATTGCCCTACTTTCCCACCTCCAAAAAAAAAAGAGAGAAAATAATGACAGTATAATTTATTTTTTTATCATATTATAAAAAGAAAGTTATGTCAATTTGATCAATTATTGGTTAGTCTGCCCTTATGAGAGACCAATATCTAAAATTCCAAAATTATGAAAAGGTTAGAATTGCTCACAGTGATGCAAAACCTTTCTTCCCCCTACAAGAAAGATTATAATGATAACACACTCATAACTTTCTAGGAGCTGTCCAACATTGGAACAAACTTCCTGGGGATGTGATGGCCTTTCATAATAGATCTTTATTTAAACAGAGGTCTGGGCTAGATAATCTAAGTCACATTCTAATGATAAAATTGTGTCTTTTATGACTGTGTTTGAATTTATTAGTTACTGTTACATCAGTTTTTATGAACAAGAAGATGGAGCCCGATTGGCATGAGAGTAGGTAAAGAGTGGTGGCAAAGTCCTCTAAGTGTTTCTCAAATTATGTTTTCTCAGTGTGAAAATATCCAATTTGAAAAAATTTGCATTTAGATATGACTTACCTAATTGATCTATGGCATAAAGTTGTTGACAATTTATTATGGACTTGGATATTGCCTGGCTCCCACTCTTGTCAAGATTGAGGTTATATCATTTAACCTTTTTGAGGAATAGTTTTCTTATCTGTAGAATGAGATAGTGTTTCCATGAGTAATTTCACATCCCTGAGTCCCAGATGCCTGGAAGCAGCATATGGACATTACAAATGTCCTTACTAATCCTGTTTGTCAGTCACTGATGAAGAAAAAAGGGGTCAATGCACATTTTCAATTTTCTGGCTTTATATTTAGTACTCGTTAACTATAAAGATGCTTAAAGCTGTGGTCATTAACTTAAGGTGTGTGTGTGTGTGTGTGTGTGTGTGTGTGTGTGTGGCAGTCAGGGGTAAGTGACTTGCCCTGGGTCGCACAGCTAGTATCAAGTGTCTGAGGTCAGATTTGGACTCAGGTCCTCTTGGTTCTAGGGCTGGCACTCTGTCCACCTCACCACCTACCTGCCCCATATGGTCATTAACTTGTGAACAAATTTGTAAATGAATAGTTTTATATGAGCCTTTAATACTTTTGGGGGGATTCTTTTTTTCTTTCTCATCATCATTTACTCTGTAAAATTAAAGAGGAAGTTCTCTAAAGTCAAAGTGATTTGATAGCCTTGAAGTCTTAGTGATTACAAAGTTACATTAATGAATAAACAAGTGTTAATTAATTATTCTAATTATGAGCAATTGTGGTGTGCTGGAAATTGGGGTACTGAACTGGGAGTGAGGAAACCTGGATTGTAATTTAGTTGCTTTTTTGATGAGCTATATTACCTTGGAGAAGCTACTTAATTTCTCAGACACAGTTTTTCCTCATTTGTAAAATGAAGGTATTGGATGAAGACAGATTCACAGAATCTCAGAGCTGACTGGGATCTCAGAAGCCACCTTATCCATCCCATACCTGAAAAGAAATCACCTCCATAAATTCCTGGAAAATGGTCATTTAATCTTTGCTTGAAGACCTTCAGTGAGGGAGAATCCATTGTCTCCTGGGATTGCCTATTCCAGTCTGGGATAATTCTAATTATTAGGAAGTTGTTTTTTATGTGGAACCCAAATCTGCCTCTCTGCCACTTCCTTCCATGACTCCCAGCACTGCCATGTGGGGCCTAGTAGGACAAGTCTAATCTTTGTCCACATGACAGCCCTTGAAATACCTGATAACTACTGTTGTGTTCTCTCTTCCTCTCTCTTCTCCCTTTCCCCCTCATCAGTCTTACCTTCTCTAGGCTAAATATTCCTAGTTTTTTCTTTCAATGAATGAAATGCTATCCAGTCTCTTTAATGTCCTGCTTACTTTCTTCTGGTTAATATCCTTACTAAATCATGATTCTTAGACCTAAACATAATATTCCAGATAAGTTATTACTGGCAGTAAAGTCTCATTTCTCTTGCCTTGGGCATGATATTTCTTTTTAACCTTGGCATTATTTCCATTATTTCCATTATCTCTACTCTTTCTCACCCAACATATACAACCAATTGCTAAACCTTGCCATTTCTATGTCTACAGTATCTCATACATTTGACTCTTCCTCACAGCTATCACTCCAGTTCAGGCCCTTGTCAGCTCTCACCTACATATTATAATACCCTCCTACTTGACCTCCTTGTTTCCAATATTTCCATTTCAAAACCATTTTGGCCAGAAATAGGTCAGTTCATGTTACAATCACCAACATCAATTAAAAATAATTCTTCTGTGAAGTATGATGGAAAAGCAATCAATCAAAAGCATTTACTAAAAACTTTTTATGTGCCCAGCACTGTGTTAAATGCTGGGGATATGAAGACAAAGGGAAAATATTCTTTGCTTCAAAGAGCTTACATTCTATTGAGAGTAACAATATGTGATCCTATATACATACATATGATCATATACATACACACACACATATAGTTATTTACAAGATAGCCATAAAGTAGATGCAAGTTTCCTTAGGATGAAAGACAGTAGTAGCTGGAGACACTGAGAAAAGTCTCTGATAGAAAGTGGCACTGGAGCTGAGTAATTATAGAAAACCTGAGATTCTAAGAAGCAGAGGTAGGGAAGGAAAGCATTCGAGGCAAGTCATACCATTCCCTGAGTCAGTTTTTAAGATCAAAGGAAATCTTTTTTAGGCAAGCATGGGTAGTTGACTTAAAATATCTGAAAAGAATTTCGAATTTGTTATTTTGGTGAATGTCTTATTTTTTCTACTTTCAAAATAAACCTTTATGCCTTTTACTCTTTACATTTTTAGAAAAACTCCTCTTCCCCCAGTCCATCTCTCATAACAGTTAGCCAAAAATACCTGAAACAGTGAATATCTGCCAATACGTACAACATTCTGGCCTAGTTGTCTCTCACCCTCTGCAGATAGGAGAGGTTTGCTTCATTTTCTCTTCTGGGTGGGGGAGGGGAGAGGTTTTTTTTCAGGTGTTTAAAATTTAGCTTTATTTTTGGATCTTTTAATTTGTATTGTTTTGGGAAACACATATTTTAGCTTTAGATGTATGTTTGTATATGTATATGTGTATATACATATACTTACACACCCACATATATAATTTTAACTAGATATAAAACAGGAAAACAAGATTGTCAAGTTGAAAAGAAGAAAAAAGGGGCAGGGAAAAATACAGTTAGAAAAAGGAAAAAATGTAAATGTATTATATCATTAGGACTTGTCTTGCCTATTGCTTAGGTAACTACTGAACTGATGCAGCATTCAGCATTTGGGGATAAAAACAATTATAGTGAGATGAGTTGTTGGCCCCCTGATCTGGTGAGACCCTCATCTTATTATAGTTGCTGTGAA
The DNA here is from genome assembly GCA_011680675.1 of Gymnobelideus leadbeateri. Lineage (NCBI taxonomy): Eukaryota > Metazoa > Chordata > Mammalia > Diprotodontia > Petauridae > Gymnobelideus > Gymnobelideus leadbeateri. The sequence goes on from WOXC01008680.1 coordinate 50,930, forward strand.
GAAAACCTGACAAGATTCTTACTGTGAAGAAACAGAGAGAAGTACACAGAGTCCATCCATTGACTGCTATGGTTATTGGGTTGGATCTTGCATCATGTATCCTTGTTCTTTTTTGACAACTGCATCCTTATCAGCTAAGTAAATGTATATGTATAGATAACACACATGCATATTTGCATATACATATAAATATAGGTATACATGTGCACATACATGTACAAAATACATCTTGTATGAATATATATCAACATACCTTGTATCAACATCTGAAGCAATGGTGGGTTTGTTGGTATAAAAGTGAATTTGAGAAGTGTTTTATTTTGTAAACAGTGGAACTTATGTGAAGTAGAGCCCTTTGAGACTGTAATTCTGATTTGATCTGAATTTGGAGGTAAAAGCTTTCATGGGGATGCTGTTAGTTACAGAATTCATTCTGTAGGATAAGATGTCAGTAGCTCCTCACCAGCAGTGCCACCTTGCACTTTCAAATGTCATAGAGGGTCAGGTGTATGGATCCTGGGAAGGTTGAGAAGATAAACTTATGAAGGTAATGGCAGGATCCTCTTGCCTCAGTTCTGCCACTGTCCTATCTTTCCTAAGAGTGAGAAAGTTTCACATATTAGGTCATGAGTCTGGCTTTGAAATTCCCTTAAAATTTGAGTTCCGAACCTGCATCAGTTCTTCCAAGAAGTATTTATGATATTGACCTGGAATCAAACAGAGCAGAGGAAGTTTTGTGATATACCCATGATAGGTCAGTTTTTACTTTAGGATCAGGCCTTGATCAAACAGTTGTGACATTGTTACAATTATGTCCTTCTCACTCCTTTCATAGAAAATTCCTCTGACCATCTCAGTAGAACTAAGAATATTCTTAAATGAATCAGCAGGCATCCCTGAGCCCATAACGATGGGAATTCAGGGCTGGAAAATACTACTACTTATATTTATATAGCTTTGAATTTCTATATGTTTCTACATTATTTTCGGAACCCCACTACCAATTCTAGACAACTGAAATCTATTAGAGATCTTTGCTTAAATATATGGTCCCAATATCTGCTATGAACCACAGATGACTAGCTCAGTGTGGGAGAACATAAACCTAAAGCTTCTTGAATGATGGCCCCTGCAGTGGAGGGAGTGGGGCTACTAGAAGTAGAGCTGTACATAGATATAATTTTAGTGCATGGCCCCAGTGAATTTCTTTTTCATTCTGGTGGCTACCATATGGGGAGATACAATATTTGACCAGGCAGGAGAAGATAATCTCTAAACTATCCAAAAGATTCCACTCAATTTCAACCCCCCCCCGCCCCCAATTGGATGGTTTGCTCAGATGAAATACTTATCAAGCTTAGCTAAATGGGAGGTGGTTGTGGTAGAAGGTGGATACCATTGACTCTGACTATACTGCAGAGGTAAAACTGTTGATTAGGCAGCCCTTAGCAGGAGAGGAGATCACGGAAGGAGTTAAATGCTACCTTTCTGAAGACCCAAGATGAATGATGGGAGGTCTTTGGACTTTGATGACAAAACAAATGGGAGCCTAGGTAAATGGTCGTAGGAGTGGTGTAGTAGTGATGGTGGTGGTGGTGGAAGTAGTTTTGGCAAATTACTTTTATAGCCTACTTCCTATGATATTGCTTAGAATGTTTTACTTAGCAAATAGCCCAATACACAATATTTGACTTAGGACAGAGGTATAGATTTGGAATTGCTAAGTATGATTGGGATCCTGGGAGGATATCCATGAATGACCACAATCAAATGGTAGAATGTATTGGTTTTTGGCTAAACTCCATTGCAGCCCTTACTAAGACCCAGTTATTTAACCTTGTGGGTGGTAGGAATAGTAAAAATTTAAGTACATGGGAGGAGGAAAACAGGGTTGTAAATTGAAGGTAGGAAAAATAATCAGCAAAAAACCAGAACCATAAAATGTAAAATAGACATTCATCAAGTCAGACCTGGGCTTGAAAATTGTCCAAGTAGCCACTGGGTTGATGCACATCCAGTATTTGGGTTTAAAAGCAATTACTATGAGAGTGATCATTGGTCCTCTGTTCTGGCAAGACCATGACCTCATGCTGGCTGCTGTGATTTGGGATAAGTCTCATAGCTGTGTAACAGAGAGAGAAATGAGAAGTCTGTCTGCTGACTGCAACTATTATTGTGTCCAATCATGCATTATATATCCTGCCTTATATTTGACATCTGACAACTTAGCCACTAAATAAACACATACATAGTGTATGCATACATGTGCATGTGTTTATATATGTGTGTGTGTGTATCTATACACAGATTGTACTATACACACCGAGACACAAAGTCTTTGTGTTGTGTCAGTAATTTTTCATCATCTAAATAACCATTAGTTATTATGTGTGTGTGTGTGTGTTCTGCTTATTTTACTTTGTATCAGTTGATACAAATCAGGTAATGCTTTTTTATTTACCAAAACAATGTAGTTAGATGAGTGGCATACTTTTGAATTCTGGGCCACCAGGTGCATTTCAGAATGTGATCATTTCCCCTTTGTTTACTATAAAATAAACTCACCTCTAGCTGAGTAAAACCTTTTGTCAGGAGTTTTGGGTTCAGCTTCTATACTGTTTGGGGACTAGATGCTTTACCATTTTTGAGGGAAAGGTGGGATGTCCACCAGACTCACTTAGGAGAGGAGTAAAGTGACAGTGGATTTTATTAGTACGTGTGTGTGTGTATTTGTGTTTTTCTGGATAACACCACAAGTCACAAATGATGACATTTTCATGACAAAACCTGAGTGTGAAGAAACAAAGTCTGCCTCTATAAATGTGGAAATTAGCTTCTTTTCTTTGTGAACTACTAAAGAACAACCCTTTGAAGGTATTATTGTGAAGGCTTTTGGCAGGCCTGCAAAAACTGTCACGGGGGGATGGTAGGTAGATTTATGTGCTATTCCAAGAAGCCCCTGAACTCCCTTTCAGCATGAGATTTATCACTGTCACTTTACAGACATGCATAGACAAACATGGAGGCCATTTTAGCTTCATTAAAATGAGATAGCCAACCAGGCTCCTGCTGATATGGCTGCTGGCTCCTGAGATGACAAAATCAATTAGTGTTGGCTTCCTACACTGGCTATGCCATAGGCATGGCTTTTGGGCTGAGGGGGTAAAGGCCTGTCAAGTATGATGATGTTTCTGCAGACTGCCTGGGAAATGTGTGGCAGCTAGACAGTCTATGACAAATGAAATCCCTCAGAACAGGAGATATAGAAACTGTAACAATATTTTTGACAAGTACTTTTTTTCTTGTGACTGTGAAAGGAACAATGATAATTACTAATCAGAAATGGTTTTACCCAGCTCAGTGGTGCTCATCAGAGAGTAGTAGAGATGGGAAAGCTATGATATGCAGTAATTTGTTTTTCTAATAATTTCATACACATAGATTATTACAAAGGTACCCAGAGATAACATGGTAAATCTGAACAACAATGGTCTTTGCATTTATTAGGCTGACTTGCATCCAGAGCCATGCCAAAGTGATTTGTATAATGTCACACGATTTCATCTCAACTGAAAAATGAGGAGGCTGGATTATTCTGGAAAGCCATTTAGAGTTAAAAACTCAAAAAAGTAACTGTACTGTTCATACCCTTTGACCCAGCAATCCTATTACTGGGGACATACCCCAAAGAGATGTAATATAGAAAGAAAGGTTTTATATATACCAAGTACTCAGAGCCACAACTACAAGTGGCAGCAGAGAGTTGTACATGAAGCAGTTGTCCATTGATTGGAGAGTGACTGAACAACTGGTGGCATAGGAAAGTAATGAAATATTATTGTATTGTAAGAAATGACAAGTGTGGGGGGAGGGGAAGTTGGAAGTACCCACTATCAAAGAGGGACAGGATCAAAGTAGGGAATGGACCAGGTGGGAGGTGAGATGGGGGGGAGGGAAATATAAGCAGTCTTTTACAATATATCTACTATGGTAATGTTTGGCATAGCTATACATGTACAACACATACTGAATTGCTTATCTTCTCAGAGGGAGTGGGTGACAAGGGTGGAAGGGAATGGATCTGAAAATCGAAGTTTTAAAATTAAATGTTTCATAAGATGTCCAGGCAGTGGGGCTCAGAGATTCACCTTGCCCTAATGGCAAAGTCGAAGGGGGTATGGGAGAAGATATGGGAGAGAGCAGATTGGATGAGGGGATATCTAGTGGGACTGCTATTCTGGGGTGGTGGGTAGGGAAAATGGGGGAAAATTGTAACTCAAAATTTGGTGGAAATGAATTATGTAAACCAGAAGTTAATAAAGCATTTGTTTAATAATTAAAAAAAAAGAAATGACAAGTGCGAGAAGTTCAGAGAAACACGGAAGGAGTTATATGAACTGATATAGAATGAATTAAATGAACCAGAATAGTATAGTTGGATGATGTCTTTTGATTCATGCATAAATTAGATTTAAGTGAGGCAGAGCTGCACAAAGTTGTTGGCCTCACTCTCTTCTCCAGAGTCATCACAGTTCAGTGGCAGGACAGAATCAAGAAGATTGGGGATGGCCTGGGATTCAGTGGATGACCTTGACATCTTTGATGTCTAACCAAGTTCTAAGCACTCCACAGTGCCTGCTTCAGCTGCCTTCATGGCTGTTGAAACAAATTGTTCTCATTTGCCCATGTCACCAGGGGAAGTCTTCACATGTTTGGGGTAGACACCTCCCTAACTCAGCAATGGGTTTGAGACTCCTTGATTACTCTCAACCTGGTTTAGCCCATCTGCCAAAATGGTTTACCAAGGTGTGGCCACTGCACATGCTACAGCTTCTTGGAGCCACAGGTGAAAGGTGGGTAGAACAGGTGGAAAGCAACTCTGAAAAGGGCTTGTCATCACACCAAAGGTACCAGTCTTCCCTGAACACACCCTACACCCCACTAGAATAGTATATGCAAAGATGAAGGTAATGCAAATGAAAAGCACACTAAAAGAAAGACAAACTTTAAATGACTATCTTTAATGGAGAACAGATGATGAAATACACCTACTACTTTAGACAAAGTGGTGGTGGTAAGGGACCATGGTTGCAATATTTTGAATATACTATCAGATGTGTGCCCTGTGTTGATTGATTTTATTCCTCTTCCATTTGAAATATCTCTGTGTTACCATAATGAAAGACTTCAGTATAGATTTGTCATTCTATCTGGGCTATTTGTCCTTTGTTTTTCCTCATAGTACAATTCACTAATTTATGATGACCACACTTACAATGCAATAAAAATCAAATAAAATTCACTATAAAAGTACAGTACAAGATTTGAGAGGTAAAAATGCCAGTTTCCCAAGCAGCTGTGGGGTAGAGGAGGGAGAAGAAGCAGAGAGGGTATACATTTACCTACTACCAGTATGGCAGCAAATTTGGTCAAGGCAGGCCATTCTTTAATTGAGTCAGTTAGCCAGACAAAATTCCAACTGCTCATGATTATATTCAGTTTGTGGTAGCAGCATGCTTCACTGGACATTGACTGATTGTTGGCACTCTTGCTAATACCCCATCCCCTGTTCAAAAGTTCTCAGGCTGCTTCCTCTGATTTTTCTCTGCATGCATGTGTGTATGTATGTATGTGTGTGTGTGTGTGTGTGTGTGTGTGAGATACACACACACACACACACAGATAGAAGGGTCTTGATTCTTATTTTGCCCAGAATATATGTGTCTATATATTTAGAAAATCTGTTTGTGTGTGTGTACATGCATTTACTTATGAAGTACTGCAGGTATTAGTATTTTGAGCTTAAAATAGAGTGACTAGTCTATACAAGGCACAATCAAGGAAGGGAGAATTTTATAATTTTTAGTGCTATTTCAGTTATGCCATGGCATTTCTAAAAAGCTAAAGCCTAGAAAATATTTTTTTGCCAGTTCATGTTAAAAAAAAGCACTCTCTTTTCCCATAGATGGTACATAGGCAATATATGAAACTAAAAGAAGTGTTTTAAAAATGGAACAAAATAATAGAAAGCACAGACTGACTAAAAAAAAAAACCACTAGGGAATTACGTTTTCTTGAATACTGCTCAAATTCTTACGCCACTGGCTAAAAGTCAGAATCTTTATTGAAGTTGAGAATTTTGTTGCTAAGATATTCATTATAAGAATATTTAGTCTGTAGCCCTATGGTGTCCTTGAATGAATATGAATTGTTTTATGTGCTCTCTTCATTTCCAACCTCAGAGGAGTGATTTGGTGGCCCTTCAAATAGCAAGGCAATCCAATATATTAGAGTCACTAATTTTAGACATTTCTTATCTCCTCTCCTCTATTCTCAATTTATAGTGTAGTAGCCAATTGGCCAGGAATCAGATTAGGAAGCAGAACCTGTGCTTACATCCTCCTGTTTGGCACAGGGAAATTTAACCACAGGAATATGGGGATGAAAAATTTTAGTTCATTAGTGAGAAATAACATTTCAAGCAGGAAACAATATGTAAAAATATTCTAGGGTATAATAGACATTAGTAAATTATATCTGACTTTGGAATACATGATATGAAAAGCTTCCCCAGAATTCATGATCATCCATCATCTTGGTCAGCAGGAAGGGAGGTTTAAGGATGTGATGAATAACAAAGCTCTGTTTGAGGTTGCCGTTGATCAGTCCAGAGGATTAATTTTCCTCACATGCAGATCTTCTTATGCTATTTCTCTCTCTCCTTTGTTTTTTTGTTTTTTGGGTTTTTTTTTTTGCAAGATAGGATTAACATCTGATCTTTAATCAAAATGCATGAGCACATTCTGGCACTGGGTATGTTTTGGAAGTCAGCACCCTGGAGAGCAGATTGTATATGCTGGCATAGGGATTCCACTTATCTATCTATGGCAACCATGTGGTTCTGAGAGCAGATTACATTTAGCATCCTAGGTATTTTAGCGGCAGAGACAGCCTCCAACAATAACCAGCACACCGGATCTGCTTCATTTCATAGCATATGGTGGAGAAAAAGTGCGTCACCAGTTTCCTCTTCAACCACTGTTCAATGTATAAAACCTCTTCACCTCCTACTGTGGGGACAGCTGTGTGTTCCTGGGTGATGATAATAATAGCTTACATTTATAGAATAATATTCATAATAGCTTGCATTTATATAGCACATTATAGTTTATAAAGTGCTTTCCTCTCAGTAACCTTGTGAGATATATGGTACAAGTATTCTTATTCCTGTTTTACAAAGAAAATTAAAGCTTAGTCAGAGGTTAATTTGCCCAAGGTCACACACAGCAAGTAAATAGTGAGTCAAGATCTGAATCCAGGTCTCTTAACTCTATGTTTAATGTTTTTTAAAAAATATACTATACTGTACTGCATCTTGAGGAGAACAAAAAATAAATGCTTATTAATTTATTGGCTGATGAGTGCTATGAAAGAAATCAGAAATATTACCAAATGCCTAGCATATTATTCTTTTTACTCTCTAGAAGAGTCTGCTCAGAATATGATAGTAGCTCTTTCTGATCATAAAAATCTGTCTCATGGGACTACCAGATTTAACAAAATGAGCATTATAAGCAAAATGAGCATCCCTGGGATTAGGAATGTTAGGGCATGGGAAGCACAAACCTTCCTATAGAAATAATGACTCTCTTATGTCTCTGGTGCAGGGAGGGTGAGGAAGCATTTAGTCTTAATGTGAAGAGGATCAGAGGGTGCAGGAGAGCATGAGTAGCCCCTATTGTTCACTGCCTTACATTTTCCATCTTACTAACCACTAAAAACCCATATTTCATTTCTCACTGTCTTTACCTGTTCACTCGAGTTGTTTGCTGTGTCCAAAAAGATGAAGGCAAGAATTCTCAGGACACAGTGAATGCTTGGTCTGGATTTTGCTTTATGGTGATTCCTTAGAGATAACTGGGTAGCACAGTAGACAGAATACTAGGCCTAGAGTCAGGAAGCCCTGAGTTCAAATCCAGCCTCAGACATTTACAAGCTGTCTGACTCTGGGCAATTCACTTTGCCTCTGTCTGCCTCAGTTTCCTCAGCTATGGAGATCATAGTAGGATCTACCTCCTAAAGTTGTTGTGATGATCAAATATGTCATATTTGTGAAGCACTTCTGCTTGTTTCTTTCCCTCCTTCCCTTCTAAGATATAATATCTATATACTGAGTCTAGAAGCAGAGACCGCTTGAATTATTGAATCTAAATCAAAGACTTTCAGAATTGTAGAGGATCTCTGAGGTCTTCTAGTCCAATGCCTACCAGAGCAGGAATTACCTGTATACTATTCATTGACTGGGAGCTTACCACCTCCCAAAACAGTCTATTCTACCATTATACTTCTCTGATTATCAGTCCCAACTAATATATGGGTATTTCAGGAGAGGCTTTCCATAATAGGGAATAGCATCAAAGAAGTTAAGGATTCTAGGAGGTGGAGGGTAAGGATTAAGTACATTCTTGATTTGTGGGAGTAATAGAATGTACAAGGGAACTGAAGTAAATGAATTACAAAGTTCATGGAACGGGCTACTGGACCAGTTTGGCTGGCACATAGTAGGTACTTAGTAAATTCCTACTGATTTAGTTGTCAAAGAGAACTTGGGGAAAAGGAATAAGCTGCTTAGCTGAACTTCATTGTTTGGTCATATCTTATACTTAGGAACTAAGGGAGGGAAAGACTTCAGGAGCTACTTGCCTAACCTACCTTCATTTTTTTTTTTACTTTTTGGAGGGGGGATGGCAGGGCAGTTGGGGTTAAGTGACCTGCCCAAGGTCACATGGCTAGTAAGTGTTAAGTGTTTGAGGCCGATTTGACCTCAGGTCCTCCTGACTCCACGGCTGGGGCTCTATTCACTGCATAACCTAGCCGCCCCACTTACCTTTATTTTTGAGATCAGGAAAGTGAGGTCAACAGAGATTAAATGACTTTCTCAAGGTCAAACAGGTGGTGAGTGAGAAAGCCAGGATTCAAACCCAGGTTCTGTGACTGAAGATCAAATGCCCTTTCTTTGTGTGCACATTGCCCTCTTCTCTTCATGTGAGCTGAAATCAGAGGACATCCTCTAGAAAGGCAACAGGAACTTAATGCCTCATCAAAGGGCTCCAGTTTTAAAACAGAGAGACACAGTCATGCTGCTTGTGCTTAAAATGATGTAGATAGCTTTCCACAGAAGAAAGATGGTGTCTGCATTTGAACTTGAATGCCTTTTAGTGAGGCTAAGTTCAGGTGCTTGCTTAGAAAAATAGTTGGGGATGCTTAGTGAAGTGGTATAGTGGATAGAGTGTTGGACTTGTGATAAGAAAGACTCAGGTTTTAATCCTGCCTCTGATGTTTAATACCCAAGTGATTTTTTACTAAGTAATTTATCCTCTCTGTGTCTCGGTTTCTTTATAAAAATTGAGGGGGTTGGAATTATTATTGTTGTTCAGTCATTTCAGTCTTGTCCAACTCTTCATGAATCTATTTGGGGTTTTCTTGGCAAAGATACTGAAGGTGTTTGTCATTTCCTTCACTAGCTCATTTTACAGATGAGGAAACTGAGGCAAACAGGGTTAAGTGACTTGCTGAGGGTCATGTAGCTAGTAAGTTTCTGAGGCCAGTTTTGAACTTAGGTCTTCCTAACTCCAGGCCTAGTACTCTATTCACTTTGCCACCTGGCTCTAAATCTACAATCTTATGAGAAAGGCAGAATCATCATTAACAAATGGCCAATGAACATGCTTCAGACAAACTGAACTGGTTAGGAAGACAGGTCAGGTAGAGTGAGAATAGGACTCCTGTCCTCAGAATCAGAGAAGAGAAATTTCTTGAGGTTCATGGCTTAGCAATTTCACAGAGTCATCCAAAAGGGAGGTGAAGAACACATTTACAAAGCCAGTGAAGGATAGACTAAAGCCCAGAGCAGTAATCTTTGGGGTCATAGATGGAAGTGCATTTTTTAATTGCAGAGTCAGGGAATAGAGTGAGATCCACAGAGGCCAAAGATGACTTCTGAAATTTTGAGAAACCAAGGGATGCATTAGATAATTTGGGGCCCATAATAGGAGAGGCAAGTTCTGAGAGGAACTGAGAATGTTATTAGAGTTGGTGATGGTATCAAGCCACATCTATGTCAGGCTGTTATGGGCTGGGCCCCATTCAGGCCAGTTTCCTGGTAGCTTAGGTCTGATATTGAAATAAAATGAAGCACTTATTGGTCACACAAAGGTTCTCCTTCCTGCAATCTTGTCATCACTCACAAATGTACTACCTCAATATTCAATATGTATGATATCACCTTATCTGATTACAGTCTATTTGCTTTTCACCTTTCTGTGTGCCTTTTCTTATAAAACCTTAGTCACCTCCAATTCTCTTGACCCCTCAATTTTCTCCCATGCCATCTCTCCTGCACTAACAGTTCCAGTTCCCTGTTGTTTTCCTCATCTTGACCCCTTGGTGAGTCAATTTAACTCTACACTATCCTTTTCTCTTCAATCCATAATCCTCGTATCATGTCACTGATTATGTCCAATTAAGCCTTTGCCCTGGACCACTCCCACCATTTGCTACCTTCATTCCTACATATATGCTGCTGAACAAAGATGGAGAAAATCATGCAACCATTCTGACTGGATCCACTGGAAGTTTGTGTTTATTGTTGTTCACTCATTTTCAGTTTATGTTACACAACCTTAACTGGGCCCTCAATGCTGCTCAGCAATCCTACTATAGCTTCCTTAGCAACTCACTATCCTGTTCTCCACAGTAGCTCTTCCAAACCTTTTTTATCCCTCTTCAGACCTCCTATGGTTCCCTCTCACTTCACTCTTTCAGCTAAGAACATTGTCTCATTTTTTTTGGAGAGGGGAAGGGAAAGCGATTGGGGCTAAGTGACTTGTCCAAGGTCACACAGCTAGTTAAGTGTCAAGTGTCTGAGGCCAGATTTGAACTCAGGTCCTCCTGACTGAAGAGCTGGTGCTTTATTCACTGTACCACCTAGCTTCTTGTTTGTCTCATATTTTATGGAAAAAAAATTGAGACCATTCATAGTGAGCTTCCTATTTGCCCCTCTTCTGCGTCCGTTATCATTCAGATGCCTTCTGTTTCTATTGCATCCTTCACTCCTGTCTCATATTATAGGAAGCTTACTTCTTACTAAGGGTAACCTCTACTTCAAGTGATCCCATTCCATTCCATCTCTTCCAACAGATTGCCCCCTCTGTCATTCTCACTCTTTCACTTGTTCTCAGTCTCCTCTATCTATTGGTTTATTCTCTACTGCTTATAAAAATGCTCACATCTTCCCCATCCTAAAATAATCCTCACCTGATCTGTCTTTGTTAACTATCATTCTGTATTTCTTCTGCCTTTTGTAGTTAAACTCCTCAAAAAGCCTGTCCCTCTAGGCATCTCTACTTTCCTCCAACTCTCCTCTTAAATCCTTACGATTGCACTTCTGACCTTATCATTCCACCAGAACTGCTCTTTCCAAAGTTACTAGTGACCAAACTTCCCGCTATCCTCATTCTCCTTGACTTCTTTGTGGCCTTTGACATCACTGCTCACTCTTTCCTCCTCGATACTCTCTTCTGTTTGTATTTTTGGGATTTCACTTTCTCCTGGTTTTCATCCACTTTATGCCTCCTTTGCTGGATCCTTTTCCAGATCACCACATCTAACTGTAGGCAGTTTTCAGGGTTCTGTCCAAGGCCGCCTTCTCTTCTCCCTCTAAACTACTTCACCTAGTGTTCCATGGATTTAATTACCTCCCCTTCCCCATTTAGTTCCTGTGGATTTAATTACCATTTCTATGTTGATCCTCAAATGTATCTACCCTGCCCCAACTCTCTGGTGATCTCCAAACTCACTTCTCCAGCTGTCTTTCAGATATCTCAAACTGGATGTAGAGTAGACATCTTAAATTTAATATATCCAAAATGGAATTAATCATCTTTCCTTCCTAAATCCTTTCCCCATCCTGTCTTGCTATTACTGTGGAAAGTCACATCATCCTCCCAGGCTTTTAGCCTTGCAACCTAGGATTTATTCATTCCTTAATCTCTCTCACTCCCATCTCCAATCTATTGCCAAGGCCTGTTGATTTCATTCCTGTAACATCTCTCAAATATTCCCCCTTCTCTCCTCTGACTCTGCCACCACCCTCATCAACTCATTCCTGTACTATTGTAACAGACTTCTGGTGGGCCTTCCTGATTCAAGCCTCTCCACATTCCAATCTATCTTCTAATCAGACACTAAAGTGACCTTTCTAAAGTACAAGCGCAATCAAGTCAACACCTCCTCTTCCCAGTAAATTCTAGTGGCTTCCTATTGTCTCCAGGATCAAAAACAAAATGCTTTTGACATGCAAAGCTTTTCATAAACTAGCCTCCAATTCCTCCCCCTCCCCACTTTTTTAGTCTTCTTACTGCTTACTCTCCAACACATACTTTCCTTGAATAATTAACATTGGCCTCTTGGCCATTCTGTGAAGAAGATACACCATCTCCTTGCTCTGGGCATTTTCTCTGGCTCTCCAGCATGCCTGGAATGCTCTCCTTTTCTCTGTTCCACCTAACGATCTCACCAAATTCTCTTAAGTGTCAATTATAATCTCATCTTTTACTGGAAACCTTCTCCAACACCTCTTAATTCTAGTGCCTTCCTTCTCTTAATTATTTCCTATTTATCCTGTATTGTAGTTTGCTTTGCATATAAAATGGACGCGATATATTTTTTAAAGGGGAAGGGGAAGGATATAGTGATGTTTTTTTTTTTTCAAAGGGGAAGGGGAGGGATATAGTGTCATTAAGGAGGATCCTCCTAAGTTAACTCCTCTTAGCAGGGCAGAAAAAGAAGAGTTCAATAATCTACAGTCTTAAGCATTTGCTTGTGGTGCTTAGAATGTATAATTATTTGCCTAGGATCAAATAGTCAGAGGTGGGACTTGAACCTGTCTTCCTGACACATAGGCTAGCTGTATAATAAATATTTCCTGAATTTAATTGATGAAAAATAATAAGGGTTGTGTCCCTTGTAAACTTCATGCCAACTAAACCAATATATAATTAGGAGTTGTATTTGTAAATTAGTAATTAGTAAATTAGTAAACAATAAAGTAGTTAAAATTCTGTTTGAAGCATTACATTTGAAAAAGTGTTTCAATTAAACTAAGGGTGGAAGTGGTTTTCTTCAATTTAGATAGAATAGACTAGAAGAGGGGTTGTGCTATATATCCCTAAAGTTCAGGTTGTGGATTTCAGATGATGCAAGGCTAGGACAAACTAATGGAGCTAGATCTGCCTTTTTCAAGTCCTAAAATTATTTTCTCTCTGAAAGTGATGAGTGCTAAACCAGGCTATAGTAAGGCCCATTTTGTTTTTATGTTATGCCTAGTCATTTAACTTTTTTTTGTAAAGAAAACAACTTGTTTATGCTTTTAAATTATTATTTCGATTCAATGCAACTGTCATGAGATTTAAAAGAAATGGTTAGTGAGAGTCAAACAGATAAACACAGAAGATGATTTTGGAAAGCATCAGAACCAGACTACGTGTATAATAGCAAGTTGCTATGGGAAACCATTTAGGGAAAACAATGTACAGAGATTTGGTGGGTTGAGTTGGCATGTTATAGCTTACCTTACTTGGGAATTCAATTCAATTCAACACTTATTAAATGTCTGCTATGAACAGAATGCTGTTTGCAGAGTCTTAGAGAGCATTGGTCAAACACTAATACTGGTCTCCAGCTAAGTACACTGGTTTCTTTAAGGAAATCTGAGGAAAAGAAACATGAGAGAAGATCTATGTCTATCTTTTTAACTTCAAGTGATTTGACCCAAACTCAAATAAATGAGATGTGGTCTGATTGGTAAGAGAGAAGTAACAAATATTGCCAATTAAGTCACATGAAGAAGTTTTTTAAATTGGTGAATAAAATTCGCCCTGTATCTGAATTTAAAGATTAACTCTGACAATGGCCCTTCTTACCAAATGTTCTCCTTCCAGGAGGCCAAGGAGCTCTATTTTAACATTCATTTGTGAGTCACATTGTCTTAGAGCCTGAGTACTGTTTGCAGGCAGAAAAGGAGGCATATTTTACAGCTGTGCATTTGCTCTTCTGGTGGGTGGAAGTGCTTTTCATGTGTTTTCCTTCATCTCTCTGTGCTCTTTGCTTTATTTCCTTTCTCTTGAAATTTTCAAGAGCTTTGAGATCCTTAAGCCTTTTTGATTATTACTATGCTATTTTGCTGACTCCTCTATCATCTCTCTACTCTTTCTCTCAAATTCAACCCAAGTCTCTTTTCTTTATATGCTTTATTTACTTTATGAGGTCTTTATATGGGCAGTTGGTGGTATAGTAGATAGGGCTCTGGGTTTGTCGTCAGCAAGACCTGAGTTCAAATCCAGCCACAGATACTAGCTGTGTGACCCTAGGCAAGTCACTTTATTCCTGTCCACCTCAGTAAAATGGGGAAAATAATAGCCCCTACTTAGCAGGGTTGTTATAAGAATCAAATGAGATATTTGTAAAAAAATGTGTTTATCTCAATGTTTGACACATAGGTGCCATATATAAATTCTAATTCCCTTTTCTTCCCTACTTCCCCTTTCCCTCTTCTGGCATTCCATTGTAAAGGGATGACTGTCTTCTAAAGCCAAGCCCTGCAAAACTTTTTCTTCTTTTTGACTAAAGGCATTGGGTGAAATGCCATCTCATTAAGCAATATATAGTTATGGTTTCCTTCTCATTGGGCTTGTTCTTTAAAATCTTAATTCATCCAATTTCCACCTAAAGAGTTTCCATGAATGTAGTCTTCTTGGTTCACAGCCTGTCCCTTGATTCACTATACCCCACTCCCTCATGGCAAATTACAATTCTGCCTTGAATTGTTCCCTGTCAATTTATTTTATGTATGCTTTTGTTCCTCCATAAGATTATAAATTCCTTGAGGAGCTTTTGTAGCCTTGGAGCAGCTAGTAGCTTGCTAGAAACCTAATAGGTGTTCATTAAATTCTTACTGATGTGACTTAACAATCCTCACTGTATTGGAATGTGTACTGTCCTGAGACTCAAAAAACTTGGGCTTTAGTTTTATTTCTGTTACTAGTGATGCCTTGATTGGTTTAGGTCTCTTCTGTAAAAATGTGATAATATCTGTAAGAATTCCTTCCAGCTCTAAAATTCTATGATTCTTTTTTCATTCTCTCACCAAAGAAAAATGACAGATGGTTCATTACCTTAAAAGAATTCTGGGTTCTAAACCAGATGGCCTTGGTTGAACTTCTCAAACACATACATGAACTCCTCTTCCCCCACCCCCATAGAACTGTATATGGGTTCATGTATTTATACACACACACACACACACACACACACACACACACACACACACAGAAAGAGAAAGAGAGAGAGAGACACCTAATCTCACCTCCCAATTCATAAATCAGGGGGATAGAAATGAAATGATTGTTCAGCAATTCATGGAAAATAACCATATTATGGTTCCTTTTCTGTCTCCTCTCAACACAAAGCCTTAGAAACAGATGAAAACCTTTTGATTAGCTGTACCCTCCTACCCAATGCCAATTGTCCAGTTCCTATTTCATTCTGGGTCAGGGATGACATTACAGAGCTAGTGACAATATGCTGGTACAAATGTTAGCTAATAGAGATTTGACTTCATCCTTAAGAATGTTAGTTACAATTTTTTTTCTTTTTAAAGAAAAACGTGGTACGAAATGTGAAAAAGCAAAAATTTGGTTTGAAGTTTAGGTGATTGTTTAGTTAATGAGTCCTCTTTGGGAATTTTCAGCTTTGTTCCAAAGCTTTAATATTAGGATTGGAGAGGACTAGAAAAAGATGCACTAACGTGAAGCTGAGATGCTCCCAAATCTCCTTTCCCTTCACTTTGTCTAACTTCATGAACAGCACTGTTCACTACAAAGAAGTGAAGAAGTCACTGAATTGAAGAAAAATGGCACAGTGGAAAGAATGGAAGGATATAGAGTCAAACCATCTGGTCCTTTCAACTTCCTATCTGTGTGACTTTGGATGAGTTACTAAGAGATGTGGCTAAGTGGCCTTTCAGGTTAATTCCTACTCTTAATCTTTGACTCTATAATCTCATTTTTTTAGAGAACTCTTGTGGTGTAGAGAAAAGAACATTGGAATTGGAATTGGAATTGGAAGTCTTGGATTTGAGCATTGGCTCTGGAACTTATCAGCCATGAGACTCTGGGTAAGATGCTTAAATGCCCTGAGCCTACCTATCTCACAGGGTTGCTGTGAGAAAAGAGCTCCATAAGCTTTAAATTCTGCATAAATGTGAGTTGTTATTATTTCATACAATAGTTGCTGTGCTGGCTCCTCATCATATTCAGCTGCTGCTAGAGTAGACCAGGCAGATTGTGTGGACACTGGGCTGCTTGCCTGACTGGGCAGTGTATTCTTCCATTGGGCAGAGGAAGACTGAAACTCATAACCCTAGCTAAAAACTGTTTGGTTTAAGACAGTATTTGTAGGAAAGGAAGCTAGTTATCCATGTTCCTTTTCTCTTCCACTCCTAGTGCCTTACAAGTAGGCAGAATAGGTCAATTGGTGTGATTTAATATAAGGCCCCTTGCCCCAAACTGTTTTGCACAAAAAATGCATTTCCATCAATTACATAACCATCTGGATTAATAAGTAAATAAAACAAATATAAAAGAACAGTCTGGATGGAGTAAATTATCTTAATACCACTTTGCCTTAATCCAATTAAATCTATTTTAACCTCAAAAAAAGAAAGCTATTTCATAATAGAAACCCTCTGCTTCCTAGTTATTGAAGCTTTATGGATACCCTGGACATTATAAAATGTCAATGCTGGATGTAATGAAGTAAAAGAGGAGACAAAACACTAGAGAAGGGTATATGAATGACATTTTACATGTTAACTTGTACCTGGCAGATAGGAGCTCTCTGCTCAGGTAAGCTGCTAATCCTAAGTCAGAAGGAACTGTGATCTATTAGAGTATCTATGAATGCAAAAGTAGAGGAAGGGATAAATAAGGTGTAGGTGACTATGAGAAGACTTTCACTGTAATATAAAGGGGGTGGACCTGGAATCCAGACAAAGAAAAGGGCCATGTTCCTAAGGAACTAGGTTTCCTGGGAGAAAGGAAAGAAACAAATATGTATTGAGTGCCTACTGCTATATGCTAGGTGCCATGCTGAACACTTTACAAATATTCTCTCATTTAATCTTCATGACAATCCTGGGAGGCAGGGGAGAGAGAAATTATTCAGTTTGGTATTGGAGATAGAAAGATGAACAGTGGGCAGGAAAGGGTAGTAATCCTAAGGGTTGGGGCAAGAGGTTGAGGTGGGCAACAAAAAAGGAGTCAGAACAGAGTGCCTGGAGGATACTGCTATCAGGCTGAAGTTTATGCAAAGGTAATGGAATAACATGAGATGAAATATCTTCAATTTACCTTATCTACATAGAATTTACACTAGAGATTTACTCTTATTCTAACAAAATAGCTTATATATTTTAAATGTTTGTGTATATGACATACAGTAGTGAACATAAGGGTGGTGTCCAGTTGAGTACCTTAGGGAACTATCATTGCTTTTGTTTTGTTTAGCATTATTATCCATGATTTGGAGGAAGGCATTTGACAGAGATAGCTAATATAGTGGATGACAGAATAAGGATCTTCTGGGCTGCTGCTGTTGTAATATAATTTTTTAACCCTGTTAAAAAAATCAGCATCACAAATAAATATTAGGGAGTCTTGGCTAGAGAGCAGAATGACTGAAAAAGATCTAGGGGTTTTAATGGACTGCATGCTCAATTTAAGTCAACTGTGATATAACATCCAAAAAAGTCAATGCAATCTTAAACTGACTTAAGAGAGTCACATTGTACAGCCCAGGAAAGTGAGAATTCCATTGTATTCTGCCCTAGTCAGATCAATCCTAGAGTGCTGTGTTCAGTACTGGTGCCACATTTAAGCAAAGGTACCGATGATCTTGGAGAATGTCCAGAAGAAAGAAATCAGGATGGTGAAGGGCCTTAAGATAATGGCATTTGGGGATTGGTTGATGGAACTGGGGAAGTTTAGCCTAGAAAAGAGAAGAATTGGGTATGGGGGATGATAATTATCCTATTTTTGATTTTTATTTATTTTAAACATTTTTTGGTCTTTATTAATTTGTTTGTTTACTTTTAGTTTACAAGATTCAGTTCCACAATCCCTTGAGATTCAAATTTTCTCCCCCTCCTTCTCCTCCCTCCCCTGACCCATGGCAGTATGCAATCAAATATAGGATCTGAAAATACTTTCACATTAGATGTTAGTCAGGTTACAGGTTATAAAGAAGGACTGTAACGGATGGAATGAACACTGGGAAAGAGGAAACAAAACCAAACAAGAAAAAGAAAGAGAGCAGGTAGTTTGCTTCAATCTGCATTCAAACTCTGTTCTTTCTAGTTCTTTCTCTGAATGTAGACATCTCTCTCAGATGATAATTATCTTGAAGTAGGTGAAGGGAAGGATCATCATGTATATGACTTACTATGCTTTGCCCCGGAGGCAGAACTAGGAATAATGCTTAGAAGTTGCAGAAAAGCAAATTGAGTTAAGGAAAAACTTCCCAACATTTAGAGCTATTCAAAAGTGGGACAGGGTGCCTCAGGAGGCATTATGTTCCCTGTCCTCCTCTTCTCCCTTCTCCTCACTTGAGGTCTTTAGGTGAAGGCTGGAGGAAAGCTTGTGTTGGACTATATGGCTTCTGAGGCTCTTTCCAACTGGAATATTCTAATGTTGAGTATTGTAGTAGATTCCCAATTTGTTTCCCTGCCTCAGCTTTCTCTCTCCTCACACATCTTCCACACAGCTGTCAAAGTGAATTTCCTAAAGCATAGGTCTGATCATATCACTTCATTAATCAGAAAATTGCAAGTGGTTCACTTTTATTGCTAGGATCAAATATTTGGTATTTAAAGCTCTTCATAATCTGTCCATTTATACCTTAATCTTTACAATGCACTCTATAATCCATCAGTACTAGCCTACTTTCTATTCTGTGCATTTATTATGTACTTGCTAAATCCCAGAAACTATAGTAAATACTGGGGACATAAAAAAAAACAAAACAAAACACTTGCCCTCAAGGAGCTTACATTTTAATGGGGGGAGACAACATGTATAAGATACATACATAATAGATTAAAGGAAACCTTAAAAGGAAAGACACTAACAATTTAAAATAACAGGAAAGATCTACAGAATATGGCATTGAGTCTTTTTCTTTTTTGGCTTTTTGGAGGAGGAAGACAGGGCAATTGGGGTTAAGTGATTTGCCCAAGGCCACATGGCTAGTTTCGTGTTAAGTGTTTGAGGTTGGATTTGAACTCAGATCCTCCTTGACTCCAGGGCCAGTGGCCCTTCGCCACCTCTGTGGCACTGAGTCGTGAAGAAAACCTGAGATTCTAAGAGACAGAGGTGGAGAGGAGATCATTCCAGGCATGGAGTATATTCTGAGCAAAAGTGAAGGAAAAGAAAGAGGGTGGGAAAGGGCCTTAGAGAGTATCTAGTTCAACTCATTCAATGTACAGATAGGTAAATTGAGGCCCGGATAGATTAAATAACTTGTGTAGGATCTTACTGATAGTAAATAGTAGGAGGGGATTTCAACCCAGATTCTCTTCCTGCATCAGGATCAGAATAGATAAAATAGTTCCCTCTTTTATTCTTAAGTTGTCCTAACCCTCCTTAGTTCTTTTTTGATAGGTCTTCCCAGAGCCACAACTAAGAATTTTTGTGCCTAAGGGAATGGGTTAACAAGCTGATCTGAGGTGCAGCTGCCTGTGGGAAGGAAGCATACATTAGGAAGGTGAATGTTTTACTCATAGTCCAAGTCAGAACTTAATAGTTTTCACCCCTCAGTTCTAAGTCAGAACTGTTCTTGATAGAGTGATTGGGAGAGTATTCCCACTGATCTTGCCATTTACAGAAATCTTTTACAAATCTCTCTTTTCTGGGCACATAGCTCTGATGAGCTGCCCCCCCATCTCCCACCCACCTATTATCCAGCTTTCCTGGTTTTTTTCCCTCTTTTTTCCCTCCAGTAGCAACACCAGGCAGTTTCAATCAGTTCATTGGGCAGTCTGACTTCTGTTTACTATTTTACTATTCTTTTGGCCATTTCCCATCTCTTCCCTTTGAAACTTTTAATTTCTATCCAAAGCAGATATATTTCATTTTATAAGCCCTCTCTTCTATCTTAGAGGCATAGACTGGGATTCTACTTGTACATTGGGCATTCATACCTTTCAAGCAGGCTGAATTCAGTTATTTCTAGCTTATTATAAGAGAGATTTTTTAATTCCTAAATTGCATTTACAATCATTCTTACCCTATAACAATCAAGGTACTTCAAATCTCACATATGTCACAATCAGAATCATGGAATTTCAGAGTCAGAAAAGGTATCTTTGGGGGAAAGACATTTTTTTTCTACAGTTGCTATAGTATTGAGGGATGACTTTTTTTGGGGGGGGAACATTTGAAATCATATGAATAAATGCTTATTCTACTTATTATTAAGCTGTTATTTTTTTTTTGCTAGAAAAATAGAAGAAGTCTTGGTTTTTATCTGAGGAAGAAAATATGACACTTTCCCTTTATTTAAATTCTTCACCTTTTGCAGCAGATGGTACAGGGGCTGTAGCTAGAGTTGAGTTGGAAACTTTGTCCATAAATTCCAACACATGGATGTCTCTGGAGACTTAAACAGAAATCTGAAGTTTCAACTGTGACCTTTAATTTTTTGGCTAATATCATGTGATATGTGCAACTTAACCAAATTGGGGGTAAAGGGGGAGTAGGAGGCATTAGGATGAAGTATCAGGGAAAATAGAAAAGACATTTCACAAAACCTATGATCAAGATGGACAAAAAGTGGCACCCTCTCCTATCATTCACTTCCCCCCTTCTCTTTCTGGGAAAGAGAAGGAGCATGAGGAACAGTAGGTGGGTAGGAGGGAAAGCGTGGCATGTGAAGATTAGTAGAGGATATGGTGTCTCAAAAGAGAGAAAGAAGAAAAACCCACACAAAGATGAAAAAAATGGGAACTCCAGCAAAAGGGCACATTTTCAGGTCCCTGAGAATTGAGTCTTCTCATTTCAAATCTTTATTAAAAACATTAGGAGAGTCCAGAAGAATAAAGAACCTCTTTATTCACAAGTTTTAAGCCTTTTTTGTCTCTTTCTCTTCCTCATTCACTGCTTTCCCATTCCTCACAGAAGCACAAAAAGTCTGGGCTAGAAGACTCTTAGAGATCATTCCCTTCAACTTATTTCATTTTACAGATGGAGAAACTGAGGCTCAGAGAGATTGTTTATATGTTTAAAGACATTAGTAATGGCTCTTCTTCAATTAACCTGGGCTTTTATTGGTGTGAGTACTCCCTATCCTAATATTCATCACAAACATTTTAGTATCTGGTTTAATGATTTGCATTCATATATACACACACATATATATGTGTGTGTGTATACACACACATACACACATATACATACACACATGCATGTGTGTGTGTGTTTGTATGTGGGTGTGTATAAAAATAAAATTACCTGGTAAGTTTCCTTTTGGTTATGAGTCTTTTTCTGTATTTAGGTTGGTCCTTAGGCTCATACTTTAGGTCTTTCCAATTTGGTAGGACCTGCCAAAGTTTGTCATAGCCTTTGAGAATGCAAAGAATTCATGTCATGATGAGGCTAATTGACTAAGAGACTATCATAGCTGGAAGGAAATATTGTAATCATTTAATATATCCTCTTCATTTTATAGATGGTGAAACAAAAACCCAGAGTGCTATCATAAATCCAAGGGAAAAAAGATGCTGGTGGTTGCTGGGCATGGATTAAGAGCCTTAATGGACTTGAGAATTAAGTAGGACAAACTTACTTCAACAATGCAGAGACTATTTGGGGGCACGTTGGTAAACTCTATATTATTCAAGGTCTAATTTCCCAGAGATACAGGCATAACTACCAATAAACAAGTTAAAACCTTTCTTTGTCTTCATTTCCTCAGCTGTAAAATAAGGAGGTTTGAATAGATGGCTTCTGAAGTCCCTTCTTGCTCT
Source organism: Gymnobelideus leadbeateri (assembly GCA_011680675.1). NCBI lineage: Eukaryota > Metazoa > Chordata > Mammalia > Diprotodontia > Petauridae > Gymnobelideus > Gymnobelideus leadbeateri. Next base: position 73,068 of record WOXC01008680.1, read on the forward strand.
AAAATGATCCTCAAAGAAAAGTTCTTTGTGGTTAAAAGAACTGGAAATTAAGGGACCTTCCATCAACTGGGGAGTAGTTAAACAAAGTATGGCATATGAATGTAAGGGAATAATATATACTATAAGAAATGATGACTGAGTCAGTATCAGCGAAATTTGGGAAGACATATGAACCAGATGCAGAGTGAAATAAGCACAATTTATATAATAATAATATGTTGTAAAGACAAATAACTTTGAAAGACTTAAAAAACTGATCAATGTAGTAAGAGAAACGATTATTTCTCTCTCATATTAATAGCTGATTATTAAAATTGGGGGGACCCCAGCTTTTTTCCCCTGTCCTTTTTGCTTGTTCAATGTCTCAAGGATAGGCCAGATGGAAGATAGGATTAATATTCTCCTCATTCTTGGTATTTCTGTTCCACCCAAATATATATATTTTTTTTGAGTGGGGAAGACAAGGTAATTGGGGTTAAGTGACTTGCCCAAGGTCACACAGCTAGTAAGTGTTAAGTGTCTGAGGCTGGATTTGAACTCAGGACCTCCTGACTCCAGGGCCAGTGCTCTATTCACTGTGCCATCTACCTGCCCCTAGACTTCTAATCTAAGGTGAAATTCCCTTCTGCTCAGACTTTGTACATAAATTTTCTTTGTAGTATGTAAATATGTATGTGGTATTTAGTATTCTTTGTTGTAAATGACATAATCAAAGTTCAGGTCAAATCCCTCATTGCAATATTCATTCTCCCATTAATTGTTAACCAATCAGAATTGATTGCCCTTCTCAGGAGCATTCCTCTTTCAAAAACCACGAGCCTGCTGCCATGATTGTCTTTTGTCTAAGAGACAGATAGCCAAATGACCATCCTTTTATTAAAATGCTGTCATTAATAAAAAAATTAAATTACCCAGAAATTATGTCTCTCAAACCTTTTTAATCACCACAGTAGTGACCAAACATGATTCTAGAGCACAAATGAGGAAGGCATATTATCTACCTCCTAATGGAGAAGTGACTCAAGACATAGAACGAGACAGATATTTTTGGAAATGGTCAATAAAGGAATTAGTTTTGCTTGACTGGTCATATTTGTTACAGATTTTTTTAATGGGGGTTCAAGGGAAAGAAAAGAAATGCAGTACTTGTTAATTGAAAAAAAAGACTGATAGTCATAAAATAGTTCTAGTTATGGAAGAAATATTTTATTAGGCTTTTCAGTAGGCAGTGGTATGGGTATCATAGTCTAGAATATCACTTTGGGTGGCTGAAATTCTAACATTAAAGTTTCATTTTTTGGGGGGAGTTCAAGAATTGCCTATTAAAATGGAAATACCTCATGCAAAAATGAATGCATTAAACCACTATCAGTTATTAAATGACTATAAGGGAATTAGTTGCCACATAATCAAGGTCCAGTAAATATGTTTATTCTATAGCCTTTAAAAAATAGAGAAAGAAAAAAGGAAGGGGGTGGGAAATGAAAGAAATCTAATGATACTCTCTCCCCAATATTTCTGATAGGGAATAGGAGTCAAAGACCTTAGAAATTATCCCAATCCCACTTTAACTAATTTTAGTTATCATGGTTGAATAAACTCTGAGTCATTAAAGCTGTGAATTGTTGAGGAGGAAGAAGGAAAAAAAGTTGACTTAAATGTCAGATAAGTAGGAATATAAATATAGTCTTCTCTTTGGGGAAATGGTAATTCCTTAGTTATGGAGATCTTTTTCTCATGAGGTACTAACTACATCAAACCTTTACAGGAATGATTTTTAGTCAAAACATCACTAGGAAAGAAACCCCACAAAATTCGTGATGGATTGTTCCATCTCAGAATTTTTATACCTGTAGAATGCACTTAATCACTGATGTACAGTTTTATTGTATTTTGTAATTTGCAAATTACAATGAGAAATGTTTACTATATCACATAGGAGATATCAGTTGTATGCAAAAAAAAATTAAATGGTCCTGATCAAAACCATTTAGGTAATTTTTAGAGGCTAAGACCAGGAGTTAGGGGATAAGAGATAAAGTTCTAGCAAACAGGAACTATTTAAAAGAATGTTATATTAGAAGCCAGGAGATCTATTTTGCAGATGTGGATCTCCCAGGACATAACTGCATGATCTTGAGCAACTCATGATTTACTAGGCTGGATCTCAATTTCCTTATATATAAAACGAGAGGGTTGGACTAGAATGGCAATGTGGTCTAGTAGAAAGAACCCGAGACAGATTCAGGAGAGAATTGGGTTTAAATTTAACTTCTTAATCTTTCTAACTGTGGTACCATGGACAGATCCCTTATCTTCTTTCAGTCTCAGTTTCCTCTTCTATAATATGCTCTTTTCAGGACACTGAGCTGCTTTTCTTGATGGACAATTCTCAGTTCCTAGCTCGATTCTGATCTGATTTTGTGCCTCATGCTCTAGTCTAAAGGACTCACTGGAGCATTTGACCCAACAAAAACAACTGAGGACTGGTGCTTAATCTATACCAATTGAAATTCTGTCTTTCAAGACCTATCTCAAATACTACCTCATCCACGATATTTTCCTTAATTCTGTCCCCTGCCTTAGTGGGAAACAATCTATTCATCCACCAAACATTTGTAGCATTTTATGTTTCCTAATGCACTTATTTTATTCTATTTTGTATTATATTTATTGGTCTCTTGCCTTATCTCCTTTGTTAGGTTGTTATCCCTTTGAGAGCAGGGGCTAGGTCCCATTTGCTGTGCTTTTGATAGAGTAGATGCTTAATAATTTTTTTTTTGGTTCTTAGATGATATTAATGGGAGAATGTGAGCTCAGGACTTGATAATAGTTGACATTTATGTTGCTGCTTTTTGGTTTACAGAATACTTTGTCTTCATTATTTCATTTGATATAGGAAAGGAAAGGATTCCAGACCTTAGAGTTCATTTAGCCCAATCATTGAAGAGTCTATGGTAGTTATGATTTGCTCAAAGCCTTCTCTCACTTCCTTTTCCCTGCTCTTGCTTTCTGGGGACAATAACTTGCTTTTTGTGTCTGAACCATTAGTGACTCTAATGGGAAAAATATTTTTAGCCAGAAAGAAGGGGAAAGTTTGCTGGTGGGGACCTTTCACATTTCTCATATCAGTTTATTTCAGCTGACCTAGCCAGGGTAGGTAGCATCTGTTATTTGCATCTCCACCTAGGTGTGCTTATTTGAAAGGAATGGTTTGTGGGCATTTCTTGTTCAAGTGGCACTTGGCCTTCAGTGATAATACAGGTGAGGAGGAAACTATAAGCCGTGAGAATAGAAGAGAATCATCCTTTTCTGTTATCTGCTTGTGAATGTCAGAGATGAAAAACAGGTGACTAGGAAGACCTGAAGTCAGTTTCTTCTTTCTGTCCCCTGCAGAGGACTTTTCTGCCTATCTTTAAAAAATTAACCAATACTGAGTTTTGATTCTTAAATGGTTGCTTTGCTCTAGCCTACAACTAGTTATTTTTTTTAAAAAGCCTTTTCAGCTTGTTCTCTTGTTTATTTTTCTTTTCTCTTGCTTTGGCCATTGGTCAAGTTTTTATTAAAGTTTCTTCTCCAATGTACAGCATGATGTTTTCCCAAGATGATGCATCAAAACCACTTCTCTGTGTAATTTTAAAAAATGCTACTTTTTGCAACATATTTTTCACATTATAATGGAATTTCTCCTCAGCATTCAGTGGATAATATTATGTTCAACACTCAATCAAACTTCTGATTTAATCCCACCAAGTTTTCTAAGTTAAACCAAGTCTTGCTTAGAATAATAGGATTTTGAATAGTTTCATTTTCACTATTGTACTCCATTTATATCAAGTACAACTGACATAAGTGCCACTTGTAGCTGGATTTTTGAAAACCAAAAAACCCCCCCAAAAACCCAAACAAAACAAAACCAACCTTTTGAATACTTAAAAGTAAAATTTCTATCAAATGACAAACTTGAAGAACACATTTCAAGAACTTTCAAATCTTTCAAGTACCAAAAACAATGACTACCTTATTTAAGATCCTCCTGAATAATCACACTTTTGTAATTAACTGAAATTCTCAAGGTATTTTGAAGATGCAGATTTAATGACTAGATCAATTTGGAGACCAGAAACATTTTGATTCTTTTGGTTACCTCGACATTTTATGTATTTTTGCAAGCACTTAAAAAAATTCAAGGCATTTGAGACAGTATCCAGTCTATGTTTTTGAAATACACATCACTGTTCACGGAATCCATCCAGCAGGCAGCAATGCATGGACATTGTAGCTTATCTTGTCCCTTCAAGAGGGAGAAGAAATAGAATAAATATCCAAACATGGACCCTCATTTTCCCTTTATTATTTTTACCTCTGATAACAAAATATCTGATGGAAAAATTCAAGTCCTTTCTGAATGCTAATGATTCATAATATATTATCTAGATAGAACTTGCCCTTGAAGATACCAGGATAAACATGAAATTAGACCCAGGGAAAGGAAAAATGGGTAAGTAAGGTATACTACCATTTAACATGCCATCACTTTCCCCATTTCTCCTTATTACTCTTTCTCTCCCTTCAAGAATTTTGAATCCAGAATTCCCACAGCAGCTGGTACCATACTGACTTGTATGATATGAGTTAAGGCTTATGTCATCTTACTTGAGTGTGGTGAGTTCTGTAAGAGATGGCTGTGTAGCCTTGAGATAGCTCTCTCTTCTGGCTGCAATCTTTGGGGAAGGCTTAGGACTGGTATCTGAGTCACCACTGTCTTCATCCCCCATTGCCTTGATGTAACTGCCACTGCGCATTCTCCGGCAAGGGATCTCATCGTCTTTGCCTCCACGAGGGGTATACCCAGTCCATTCATCTTGAGGAACCTAGTAAAACACAAATGAACACAATTTATCACTTATAAGGCTTTCTCTTATTAATTTTTTAGTTTTTTTTTAACTGAAGGAGAGGAGGAAAGATTTGTTTTTGGTAGGACTTATAGAGAGTTTTATCCTTGAGCACAAAGATTTGGGAGTATTCAAACACCTAGAATATCTTAGCTATAACAGTTTTGATAAAAACTTCAAAGCACAAGCACGCACATACATGCATGTACAAAAATTCTACAAGCCTTAGTTTTGAAATCTCTAGTGTTTTAAAATTTTAAGCATATAATTTTGACTCAATCATATATATTTAACAAAAGTCATAGGGGTGAGGTAACATGTTCAGAACAGAAAATAAAGTCACAGGGGTGAGGGAACATGTTCAGCACAGAAAATAAATTTCCATGGATGGTGGTTACCTTTGGATTCTCTATGCATTTAGATTTAAGAGTCACTTACTATTTAAGAAGGTTTTCTGTGGTGTTTCCCTTGTATGGCATTCCCCCACTATATTAGTTTCTCTCTCTCTCTCTTTCCTTTTGCTATTAAACTTGGATTCAAATCCCACTTCTGATACCTATTACCTGTGTATTACCTGGACAAGTCATTCAGTCTCCCTAGGCTTCATTTTCCTCTTCTGTAAAATACGGGGAATGATCAAGGGTAAGGAGCCTGTGGCCTCATGGCCACATGTGGCCTTCTAGGTCCTTGGGTGTGGCCTTTTGATTAAGTCCAAGTTTTACAGAGCAAATCCTTTTATTAAGGGGATTTGTCCTGTGAAATTTGGATTCAGTCAAAGGACCACACCCAAGGACCTAGAGGGACACACATGACCTCAAGGTCACAGGTTCCCCACTCCTGGACTAGATAGTCTCTGAAGTCCCCTTCACCATCAAGTCCTATGGCCCCAAAGAGCTTGCAGTTGACTCCAGTTTCTACCATTTCCTATGCGACCATTCTCTGTCTAGCTCTCTGAATCCTTGTGTTCACCTCCATCACTTTAATGTAACTACTTTCTGGGAGGTCATCACTGAACTTCTTGACATACCCAATGGCCTTAGTTCTTAACCTCCTTTTCTTCCCTGGCATTTGACATTGTTTTTTGAAATAGACACTCAAGGATATTCTAATAAATATTTAACAACCGACTTTCTCTCAAAAAAAGTACACATGATACACTATTAAGTTTAATCTGTATCATTGTAATTTTGTTCAGCTTAGACAATCAACAAAATAATAAATAAAATCTTTACTTAAAGGATTTGCCAAGTTAAAATTTTAATAATCATCTCTTGTAATCCCTGAGCCAGTTCCTACTGTCTCTAGCCCACCCTTTTGCCCACTCTGCTTTGAACACTTTTCATTCTTTGGTTGGCTTTCATTCCAAGGAACTTTTCTTTTTATGTTCCATTCTTTTTGGATTATTACTTCTTCCTCATAATCTTTGCTGACTACAGTTATTCTTCTCTTTTCCTAAATAGTGGGTGTACCTCAAAGCTTTGTCCTTAGCCCACTGATTTTAAATTTCTAAAATTGTTTCTTTGCTGAACTATTCACTTTCACCTTCTCTACTGAATTTACCCCGAAATCTACATAGAAACATTGACCAGAGTTATATGGGGGTTTAGTCGTTAACTGATTCAAATTCCTGCTTAATACAGAAAGTCATACCAAAACATCCTAGAAAAATGGTTATCCAAATGCTTAACACTTGCAATGATGGGAAATTCACATCCCATTCTATTTTTGGACAGTTTTGATTATCATAATATTTTTCCTTATGTTGGGTTGAAATTGCCTCCCTATAACTTCTGCCCATTGGTTCTAAAGCTATATTCTCCAGTAGTGTGCAGATTAAATTTCATATCCTTTTCATATTACAGCCCTTCAAATAATGTGAAGACAATAATGCCACCATTAAATTTTATCTTTTCCATGTTAAATATCTTCAACTTCCTCAATAATACCTTATATGACATTTTTAGACCCTTCACCACCCATTATCTTACTGTGGGTTTTACAATTTGTCAATATACCACTTAACATAAAATATCTGGAATTAGAAAATATTGCAGCTGTGGTCAAGCCTGTGCAGAAGACAGTAGATTTTCATACTGCATGAGCTGGAAAATATACTAATAGTACCATTTAAAATAACATTTCGGGCTAATCTTCAGATTGCATTGAACTAAAACCCTAAACTCTTTTGCACAGGGTTATAGATTTATAGCTGAAAGGGAATTAGCAATCATATGGTCCAACTTCCTTATTTTGTAGGTGGGGAAACTGATGTCCAGAGAGGTCAAATGACTTGTCCAGGGTAGCAAGTTATAATATATTGAGGAGGATAGCTGTATATTAAGATCTAGAGGAGCCCAAATCTTCTAGTAAAGCTCTAAAAGTACACCAGAAGGAAGAGTGATAAAGACAATCCAACTATTTTAGAGCACAATCTAGAATTATGCCTAAAGACTTATTAAACTACTTATACCCTTTGACCTAGCAATGCCACTATTTGTTCTCTTTCCAAAGATGATTAGGGAAAAATTAAAGAACCTATACATTTTTTTTTAATTTTTAATTTTTAATTTTTTTTTTGCCTTTTGGTGGGCAATTGGGGTTAAGTAACTTGCCCAAGGTCACACGGCTAGGTTTTTGTTTGTGTGTGGGTTAAATGTCTGAGGCCGGATTCGAACTCAGGTCCTTCTGACTCCAGGGCCAACTCTCTACTCACTGCGCCACCTAGCCGCCCCGAACCTATACATTTTAAAATGTTTATGTTCTTTTTGTGGTAGCAAAAAACTGGAAATCACAGGGATGTCCATCAATTGGGGAATCATTGAACAAGTTGTAGTATATGAGTATGATGGAATAATAAAGTGCTATAAGAAATGATAAGCTCAATGATTTTAGAAAAAAACCATGGAAAGTCTTGCATGCAATAATGAAGAGTGACATTAGCAGAACCAAGAGAACATTGTGTATAGTAACAGCAATATTGTTTTAAGAAAGACTTTGAGTGAATAAGTTATTTTGTCTATTATATATACACCCCAATTAACTACAAAAAACATCTGAAAACTGTGTCCAAAGAAAGAACTGATAAATAGAAGTGTGTATAGAAGAATTTTATGTATATATGTGTGGGTATATATGTAGATATATTCATGTGTATATATACATGTATACACAAATATACACGTATACATACATATATATTTATACACACATGTACCTATTTGTCTCTAATGGTAGCCATCTCTAGGTTTCATGAGGGGGAGGGAATTTTTAAAAAGAAAAAAAGAAATTTGCATAATACTTTTGTTATATATTTGAAAGGAATAGCAAGTTGTGCACAATAGATTTGCAGTTTCGTGTGCGATCATCTTTTTTTTATTGTACTATGTTATGGACATGAATTTTTTTATTCCACAAATTAAAAATAAAATTAAAAAAAGAAAAGAAAATCAAAGAGAGACAGCTCCAGAATTACAGAGAAAGACTTCTAGAATCATGCAAAAGCTATGACACAAGCCAGGTCCTCTGACTCCAAATCTGATCTTCCCACAACACTATGCTCTTGCTTCTTATACTGTTCTGCCTCTCTTTCTTTCACATGAGCTGCTTTTATTCATGACTTCCTCCTATACTTGTATAAATGAATTGTGAACCCAAATGCAAAATTTTACATTTTTCCTGATCCCGCTATTCAAAACTCTCAACAATATTGTTCAAACCTACATTTCTAGTTTTATTTCCTATCATTTCTTTTAACAGGCAGCCAGGTGGCACAGTGGATAGAGTATTGGACCTGGAGTCAGGAAGAACTGAGTTCAAATCTGACCTCAGATACCTCTTAGCTGTGTGATCCTTGGCGAGTCATTTAATCATGTTTGCCTCAGTTTCTTTATCTGTAAAATGAACTAGAGAAGGAAATGGCAAAACATTCCAGTAGCTTTGACAAGAAAACCCCAAATGGGGGTGTCTAGGTGGCACAGTGAATAGAGCACCAGCCCTGGAGGTTCTGGGTTCAAATTTGGCCTCAGACACTTTACAAAAATACTAGCCATGTTTTTCCTTGGGCAAGTCACTTAAACCCAATTGCCCTTCCTTCTCTCTTCCAAAAAACAAAGAAAACAAAACAAAACAAAAAGAAAATCCCAAATGGGGTCATGAAGACTTGGATATGACTAAAACTCCTGAACAACAACAAATTTCCTTTAACATATTCTATGATACAGCCACACAAGACTGCTCTCTGGATCCTGTTCTGTCCTGTTCTCTCTTGTCCCTTACCTTTGTTCATACTACCTTCCCTCCTTGGTACAGACTTCCTTCCCAATTTTCTTCTATTTATCTCCCTCCTATCCTTCAATGCCCAAACCAGGTGTCATCTTCTCCATGAAGCCTTATCTGAACACCTCTCACCATTCTAAGCTAAAAATGATCTCTTTCTCCTCAAATTTTTTTTCTAGCATGTTGCCTGGGTTTCTTTTTTGCTTATCACATCTCTCTCTTACAATGATTATTTATTTTCATGATTTCTTCATCTATATCATAAGAGCACAATCTGTGTATGTTCATTACTGCACCCCTGACACTGGATACAGTGCTTTGCACATAGTTAGCACTTAATAAATGTTTGTTGAGTTGAAGGTACCCTCTTCAGTTTGATCTCTCACTCCACTTGCTCACTCATACTCTTTTCACAGGTCTCTAGTTCCTTACAGAATGATCCAAATAGCATGTTCCACTAGTACAACCTGGATAAGCTGGGTCCCTGGCCCCAGAAAGAAGATGGGGTGGTAGACAGAAGACCTTGAATGACAGATGAATCTATGAACCTATGCTCTGGTACCAAAGGAATCTTACAAGCTCTTGTGAGCATTATTATTTTGTTTTCAGTTTTTAGAAATTAAATTTTATGTTTATTTTTAGTTTACAACATTCATTTCCACAAGATTTTGAGTTACAAATTTTTCTCCCCATCTTCCCCCTACCCACCAACCCAGAACAGCAATCCCATTGTATACTCCCTCCCCCAATCTGCTCTCTCCTATATCCTTCACCGTTCCCCCTCCAACTTTCCAGTAGGGCAAGATGGATCTCTATACCCTAGTGCCTGTATATCTTATTTCCCAATGCATGTAATAATAATAATAATAACAATAATAACAAATAATAATAATAATAATAATGATAATAATAATAATAACAATAAAATTTTAAACATTTGATTTTAAAACTTTGAATTCCAAATTCTTTCCCTTCTTCCCTCTTCACCTACCTTTACAGGGAAGATAAGCAATTCAATATAGGTTGTACATGTGTAGCGGTGCAAAACATTTCCATAGTGGATACATTGTGAAAGACTGACTATATTTCCCTCCATCCTATCCCACCCCCTATTTGTTCTATTTTCTACTTTGACCCTGTCCCTTTTCAAAAATGTGTGCTTCTAACTACCCTCCCCCCAATCTGCCCTCCCTTCTATCATGCCCTCTCTTATCCCCTGCCCCACTACTTCCCTGTAGGGTAAGATACCCAATTGAGTGTGTATGTCATTCCCTCCTTAAGCCAAATTCAATGAGAGTAAGGTTGACTCATCCCCTTTTGCCTTCCTGTTCTTCCCCTCCATTGTAACAGTTTTCTCTTGTCTCTTTTATATAATTTACCCTCTCCTGTCTCTCCCTATCTCCTTTCATAATATTCCTCTCACCTCTTAATTTTTATTTTTTTAAATACCAGCTGTTCTATTCAATTGATCCTGTGCCCTCTATGTATATGTGTACACATATATACACACACTCACATATGTATTCATATGCACATATACTCTCCTATATAGACATATATATATATATGTATGTATACAAGTTCCTTATGATTTCTTTTCCCTGTTTACCTTCTCATGCTTCTCTTGCTTCTTGTATTTGAATGTCAAATTTTCTATTCAACTCTGTTTTTTTTTTCATCAAGAATGAGTGAAAGGGACAGCTAGGTGGCGCAGTGAATAGAGCACTGGCCCAGGAATCAGGAGGACCTGAGTTCAAATCTGGCCTCAGATACTTGACACACTTACTAGACCTGTGACTTTAGGAAAGTCACTTAACTCCAATTGCCCTCCAAAAAAAAAAAAAGAAAAAGAAAAGTTTTGGGGCGGCTAGGTGGCGCAGTGAGTAAGAGTGCTGGCCCTGGAGTCAGGATGACCTGGGATTGGTTCTGGCCTCAGAAAATGAGCACCCACACATAAATAATGACTGGCTATGTTACCTTGAGCTGTGTAATCCCAATTACTTTTTAAAAAAAAAGAATGAGTGAAAGTTTTCTATTTCATTGAATGACCATATTTCTCCCTGAAACATTAAACTCAGTTTTGCTGGGTAGGTGATTCTTAATCACGGCTCCTTTGGCATTCTGGAATATCATATTCCAAGCCCTTTGATCCCTTAATATAGAAGCTGCTAGATCTTGTGTTATCCTGATTGTGTTTCCACAATATTAAAATTGTTTCTTCTTGGCTGCTTGTAATATTTTCTCCTTGATCTAGAAACTCCAGAACATGGCTATAACATTCCTAGGAGTTTTCTTTTTGGGATCTTTTTCAAGAGGTGACCATTGAATTCTTTCAAATTCTATTTTGCCCTTTGGTTCTAAAATATCAGGGCAATTTTCCTTGAGAATTTCTTGAAGGATGTTTGCTAGGTTCTTTTTTTGATCATGGCTTTCAGGTAGTCCAATAATTTTAAAATTATCTCTCCTGTATCTATTTTCCAGGTCAGTGGTTTTCCCACTGAGATATTTCACATTGCCTTCTATTTTTTCATTTTTTGGGATCTGTTTAATAGTATTTCTTATAAAGTCATGAGCTTCCATTTGCTCCAATCTAATTCTGAAGGCATTATTCTCTTCAGTGAACTTTTGAAATTCTTTTTCCATCTGGCAAATTTGGCTTTTTAAAGGCATTCTTCTCCTCATTGGCTTTTTGGGCCTCTTTTGCCATTTGAGTTAGTCTATTTTTTAAGATGTTATTTTCTTCAGTCAGGTTGTTAACTCACTTTTCATGATTTTCTCTCATCATTCTCATTTCACTTCCCAATTTTTCTTCCACTTCTCTTACTTGGTTTTCAGAATCCTCCTTGAGCTCCTCTATGGCCTATAACCAATTCATATTTTTCTTGAAAGCTTTTGGTGCAGGAGTTTTGACTTCATTGTCTTCCTTCCATTCCATGCTTTGATCCTTTTTGTTCCCAAAATAGGAATTTAAGGTTTGACTGCTGTGCTTGCTTTGCTTCCTTTGTTTGCTCGTGTTGCCACTCAATTATTTGACTTTTGAGCTTTTTGCCACAGTAGAACTCTGCTTCCAAAGAGGAGAGCTTTGTCCCAAATCACTGGGTTTTTCACAGCTGCCAGACCTATTAGTTGGGCACCCTCTCTGAAGCTTCCACAGGCTCTGGCACCTGGTCACACACCCCAGGACCTCCACCCTAGACAGCAATCCAGATCCAAGCAGGTTAAAGCAAGAGCGATTACTCCTCAGAATGGTTGCTTGGTTCCCCCTACAATCTACAGGCCAGGAGTTCCAAAGCAGCCATGCAGCTGTGGTTCCAGGGCCACCACACCTCTACCACTTCTCTCCCCAGGGAGCAGGGGATGGACCCCCCCCCCCAGTTCCAACAGAGCTCTATGCTAACCTTTTACTTTGTCCTTGGAATTTTTGTTGTTATAAGTATGGAAACCACCACAGCTACTGGTGATCTACTCTCCAAAAGTCCACTCTAGCAGCTGCTTGTGTGGTCTGTCCTGTGGCTAAAACCTTTGGCTCACTCAGGGTGGGCTCTGCTCTCAGTGTGCTGCGATGTACCCTTCCTGCTGGCCCACCAGGCTGCTTTCAGCAGGAGATTTGTTTCTCTCTGTCACTTTGTGTAGCTTTAAAGTTTGTTTAGAGTCATATTCCATAGGTATTTCAGGTGGTTATGGGGGGACTCAGGTAATTTTCATGCTTCTAAGCCACCATCTTGGTTCTCTTCCTCCTTCCCCCATGAGCATTACTGTTTAGCTTGATTCTGATTCCAAAGTATTTGAGGTTTGTTGACTCTAGACTTTCATATTTGAAGGAGTCAACTATTTTTTCCCTTCTGAGTATAAAATAATGCTACTCTTCCTTGTTGTCTCCTCTTATACTCAACCTGTAGTACTTGACAAGGCTAGTTTTCATGGAATTACAATATGTACTGCTTACTTCTCAGAAAATAGGATAGTTGAGAAATTCAAAGACTAGTGAAACATATTAGCTTATATATGCTTCTATCCAACTTGTGTGTAAAAATGGTTGGTATATTATCAATACACTCTGGGGTAAAATTTAAGGAGTGTGGGCTTGTATTTCTGTTCCTAGAAATTAAGAATCAGGCAAAAGCATACTCTATCACCTTCTTTCCCACAATGGCTACTGTTTCTAACTATTATTGCATTTTTGGACCTATAATAATTTATGTTTTCCAGATTAGAAACTTCAAGAATCTTCTCTGAATTTCCCTTTGCCTTCATTCACTATAAAATCTGTTACAAAATCCTATTTTTTTTTTGAAATTTGTTTTTCAGGTTTACACCTTTCTCTTCATTCCTATTTGACATTCCACCCATTTACATTCCCCACTCAAGATGTTACCAGGAAAACTGTAGCACTGGATAGTTTTTCTTGGATTCTTTTCTGAAAGCATTTTATGGTACTTTGTCCTGTTTTATCAAATTCATCACATGTCTAGTTCCCTATCAAATTTCATTTACTTGCCATTTGTTAGATTATTTTGGTTATTTAGCATTTTTTAGCTGAAGGCAAGTAAGAATCACCAGAACAACACAGGAAAATTATTTCTGAAAAACATATAAACAGTAAAGTATTTGATCTTAACAAATTAAATTAAACTCCCAGAATCACAGAATGACAGGGTTAGAAGGGACTTCAGAAGCTGTCTATTCCAATTTATACTTGAATGTGAATTACTTCTTTAGCAAACTCAACAAGCAGTCATTGAGCCCTTACTTGAAGATTTCCAATGAGGAAGAACCAAATGCTTTTTGAATTATTTCACCTTTGGGAAACTAAAATTGTTAGAAAAATTTTCCTATTATCAAGACTAAATTTGCTTCTCTGCCACTTTCACATATGTCCTAGTTATGCCCTTCAGAGAAGGGAAATCTAATTTCTCTTCCACATGACAGTTCTTCAACGATCTGAAGAGAGCCATCATTTTTCTCCCAAAGTTTTTTCTTCTTTAGGCTTTGTTGTTATCATTGTCATTGTTCAGTTATCAGTTATGTGATTTCTTTTCCAGGGGATTAAGGCAAGCAGAGGTTAAATGATTTGCCCAGGGTCACACAGTTAGTTAAGTGTCTGAAGTCAGATTTGAATTTGTGTCTTTTTGATTCCAGTGCTTTGTCCACTGAACCACCTAGCTACCTATGTGTCTTAAACATCCTCCATTCCTATGGATGATACAACGTTTTCTTCAGTCTTATATTCAATCCTACTTTCCTTTTCTGGACAAGTTCTATCTTGGCTGTCTTTCTTAAAATATGGTGCCCAGAACTGAACACAGCATCCCACATGTAGTCTATGCAGTACTTGTTGCCACACTTGCTCTGGATACTCTTTTTATGCTTTGTAGGAGAGTATTAGCTTTTTTTTGGATTGTTAAGTTACATTGTTGACTCCATTTGCCGTTCCCTTGAACTCCTGGATAATTTTTCACAAGAATTGTTGACTATTCACATCTCTTCAACTTGTATTCATGAAGTTGATTTTTTGCACTCCAAATATAGAATTTTACATTCATTCATATTAAATCCCACCTTATTTGATAGAATTCATTATCCTAATATTTTTGGATATAGATTTTGACAAGCTTTGTGTCATCTGCCCCCTTGACAAACATACCACCTATGCTGTTATCAAGTCAATTATGAAACTGTTGAATGTCTCAGAGTGAAAGATGCCCAGGGCACTACACTAGAGACCTCTTTCAAAGATGATATTGCTCCCTTAATGAATACTTCCTGGGTCTCGTCATTGAACCTGTTTCAAATTTAGCAAACTATATTGTCATTTAATTTTTCTCCACATTATTTACAAGTATAATATAGTCAACTTTTTTGCGTACTTAAAAACCTAAGTATTCTATATAGTACTTACAACATTCTTCTGATCTAAGAGTACAGTTAACATTTCAAAAAATGAAATGTGGTTAGTTTGGTATGACCTGTCTTTTCTCTATCTATGTGCTTACAAAATGTACTCTTTGTAATATGTTCCAAACTTTTGCCTGGAATAGGTGCCAAGCTCACTGATCTATGGTTTATAGACTCAAACTTCTTTACTGAAAACTGGAGCAGTTGTCCAATATAGTTCTTCTCTAATATAGTTCACTAATTTGGTCCATTCTAATTTTTCAGGGCACTCCATTCTTACTACCATCTCTTCTAAGATATGAATTCTCTTTGCTATTCTTTCCTCCCTAGTTGTTTCCTCTCTTGCTTAAACACTTCCGGTTACTCTCTGGTCCTCATGGACATTAAACTCTTTTCTCTGAGGTTCTGCTTGGATCTGTTGTAGTGTTGCTCTATTCTGTGTACATCTACTGTACTTCTTTCAGTCCATAGTACTTACTGCATTCATCATTCTCTTCACTCATATCTCTAGTCTCAGTTTCTGGATTGGGGTTTTGTGTTTGGGGAGGACCTGCTCCCTCTTATACTCTTGGATAGTGTGGAGGGACCCTGATCAATCCTATATGTGGTAGCAAAGACTAGGACTCACCATGGGTTTTAACACAGTCTCCTGGTAGCTTAATTTGAGCTTTGGTCTTGGTTCCTTCTTTGTGTCCTACTCACACAGTTCTGACCTTAGAATTAGCTTCTTTCTTTACTGTGATTTTTCTAAACCCTAGCCAGATTGTTCTGGTAGCAGGCCTCCTACAAGACTCTGGGTATTTTGTTTTCCATGTGTTCCCCTGGCCATTTATCTTGTTGTGGCTCCTGATATGGCTTGGGTATGGGCTGCCTAGGCACCAGGCTGCCAAGTATTGGTCTGTCCTTGCTTCTGTTATGGTTCAGGTTTGGAATGTTTGGGCTTTGGGCTGTGCACAGGCTGCCTAGACACTGATCTGGGCAAAGACTGTCAAAGTCCAAGCTTGGCCTTGTTCTTGCAGCAGATGGGGAATAGGCTGCACTGGCTATACACTGGGCACTGGTCCGACCCTGTCTCTTATTGTAGATCTGGTTTGCTTGCATGCTTTGCATTCTACAAACTTGGCTTGTCACATAGCTTTTGCAGGATTCTAGAAGTCTTTCTGCCTAGTTCTGGACTAGAAGGAGAAGCTTTGAGTTGTTTATTTTTTATTTTCTTCATCACTATTCCTTCAGGTGCAATTTTGAAGCTTTACTCGAAGATTTGGGCCCCTCTAGATCTCAATATGCTGCCATCTCCCCAAATCCTTTCCAATGCTTTTCAAAGATCACTGATAATAGCTAAGAAAATCAGACCTGAAAATTCTTTTAGTACTCTAAGATGTAGTTAATACATCTTGGTGTCTTGAACTCACTGGTTCTATTTGATTCTATTTGTCAGATCAGGATTGCTTGAAGGAACTGCATTCAAGTTTTTGAAGGGCTGTAGTATGGAAGAAGAATTAGAATTCAACCTAGACTTAGAATTAGCTGCTGTGTACAGCTCCAGTCACCAGAACTAGGATCAATGGTTGTAAGTTTTAAAAAGCTAAATCTGGACTTCATGTCAGGAAAACTTTTCTCATTAGAGTTGTGGAATGAACATTCTGGGTTCCCTCTTCTTGGAAACCTTCAAGCAAAAATGTGTTATAGCCATGGCTCTTCTTGGGCACAAGCTGGATTAGATCAGGTTTCTTAATATAGGGCTCATGGATCCCTACAGGGTCTATGGAGAAACTTCATGGGGTCTACAAATTTGTATGACTTTGTTTTCACTAACTAACAAAAATGCACCATTTCCTTCAATCATGAATATAGGCAACAAACAATATTATAACAACCTCTCAAAGGTATCCATGACACAAAAAGGTTAAGAACCCCTGGACTAGAAGATTGTTAAACTTTCCTATGCTTCTATGATTCTGAATCACTGTATCCTTACTTAGTTTGTTTTTTCCTCCCTGATACCAATTTTTGTTTTATCCTTTACAGTTTAAAGATTGTTTTCTATGGAATGGAGGAACATAAATAAGAGTTAAGTCATTTGGGCTTATCACTATTACCATTATCCGACCCACCCTGAGCACTAGTCCTGTCCTTTCTTTAGCCCTTCCTTGCCTTTCCTACAAGTAAAAATCCCTTTTCTCTTGCCCTTAGTGTTCATTGTCAGCCTAACTCACTATAGCCTCTGCCTCTGTCCCACTTCTTACAGGACCATTCTTTTCTTTTGTATCCATCCTCAGTTACCTATTCTACCTTCTATCTTGTACTTATATCTTTAAAATCTTAGTTTATTGATGAATTCTATGTACATGACAGTTTTTTTTGGGGGGGAAGTCCCTCTTCTCCAGATGAGTCATTTCCATTTGGATCTTTAGAATTTGTTCTTCTTGGATTCACTTCCCTTTCAAAATATTAAGTTGTGCTCTGAACTCTTGGAAATCTGCTTTTCCAAAGTTGAGCATGCATGTCAGACTATGTAGAATTTTCTTCTTCCCTATCATGGACTCTTTGACAAAGTGGTCACTTGCCCCTAAAGTTCCTGTAATTTCAACATCAGCACACAGGCACTGAGCATCTATAATATACAAGATCATAGGAATGTGATATAAGGAGCCAACCTTTAGAGCTAGAAAGGATCTTGTAGGCTATCCTGTCTAATCCCTTCAATTTTACAGATAAAAAACTGAGGCCCAGTGAGATGATGGGACTCACCTAGGATCAGAAACGAAGTAAAAGAAAGCGTTGGGATTGAAATTTGGATCCTGTCACTACAAATCCACTGAATTTCCAAGAGTTTCTCAGCTTTGACTTAATTTCAGTGACTTACTGAAAATGATCATTTTCAGAGTAGATTTTTTGCTTAAGAAAGGCATTCTAAAAGTGAGGGTTGTACTGTTGAGGGTCTTGAAAAACTTACACACTGCTACATGCTTTCCTGTGCTCAGAGTCAATTGGCAGCTCCTTATCATGGCTTCTATGACTCTTGGAGAAAGACAACTTCAGTAATGAAAATATGGAAAATTATGTCAAAATGATGATGAAATCACTGAAAATGTTTCAAAATATTGCTAAATTTTCTTCTAAGATGTTTGAAAGTAGGCTTCTAGTGTAGTTGGTCTTATAATTGGAAACAGGCAGAGAAAATTGCAAGCATTAGTGGCTATTATCCAGACCAACAGTGAGATGATGGATTTGTATGTTACTACTGTATGTAAATTTCAAGTTAACAGTTGCTAGACATCTATTTAGGGAAAAGATATTTCTTTAAGAGGAAAAGAGAACAATCCTCCCTTCTGATAAAAAAGGCAGTAGTTTAAATCTTTAAATGCAGGGATAGAAGGCTGCTTGCTAGATTCTTTCTCTCCTTCAATCTCTTCTTTAGCAGCATGGAGAGAGAGGGCTCAGGGCAATTGAAGCAACAATAAATCTAGTTTACCTGCAGACTAGAATACAGAGGAATGCCATCCCTTCAGTGAATTCTCAAAGCCCAAAATGGTATGGAATAAGCTGTTCAAGGCTGGGAGGGAAGAAAGCTTCAGCAGATGGAAAAAACAGCCTAGAGACCCAATGATGCCAAGTGGGCCTGAAGTACTGAAGGCCTATGCCATCTAGAAGACATCTACCTACAAAATAAGGTTTTGGAGTGAATTGAAAGAAAGAATTCTCATCATATCTGTGCATGGCACCAGATTAGAATAATCTACAATTGATAATGGTTCAAACACTCTAATTCAGTTAAAAAAAAAACATATATTAAACATTGTACAGAGTGCCGGCTAGGCACTGAGGGAGACAAAAAATTTTGCTAAGGCCTATGAAGAGAGGCAATGAGTCCAAAAAGTATTAGGCTGAATTTAGGTATTTATTTCTTGCTGCTTATTTTAATGTGAATGCTTTGCTACTTTACAAGAGTTCAGTTTTTAAATATAGAAGAAAGGAAAGGTATCATAGTTCCATTTTAGGTGAGCTATTTAGGAAAATCATCAATCAGTGGTGATATAAACAATAACAATTTTAGTTATTTGAAAGAAAAGAGCATCTTGAGGGCTAATCTTAGAAAATGAATACAAATGTTCCAGAAGCCAAATGATAATGATATTAATAGCAAGGATAGTTAGCATTTATATAGGGCCTACTATATGCCAGACACTTTACAAATATTATTCCTTTGGATCTTTACAAATAGTTCTGGGATGTAGATGCTATTATTTTATAGTTTTTTTTCCTTTTTGGAGGGCAATTGGGGTTAAGTGACTTGCCCAAGGTCACACAGCTAGTAAGTGTATACTGCACCACCTAGCCACCCCTTAGTTTTTTTTTTCCTTTTTACAATTAAGGAGACTGTAGTGGTTAAGCAATTTTCCCAAGGGTCATACAGCTAGCTAAATGTCTAAGGTTGGATTTAAACTCAGGTGTTCCTAGAGTTGAAATCCAGGCTCAGTGCTCTATCTGTTGTACCATCTAGCTGCCTATATATTCAGAGCAACATAATGGTGTAAGATATAACCTCCCATTATATTAAAACTGAAGACCTGCTCTCACCTTCTCTTCATCTGTTATAATCATCTTTAAGCTTATATAATTCTCTCTATGAAGATTATCCCAACTATACCATTTGATATTGATCTCTCCCTTTTCTGACATTCTACAATATCTTTAGCCTATACCCCACAACCATTTAAGCAGGCAGCTAGGTGGTACAGTGAATAGAGCACTGGCCCTGGAGTCAGGAGGACCTGAGTTCAAATCTGACCTCAGACACTTGACACTTACTAGCTGTGTGACCTTGGGCAAGTCACTAACCCTAATTGCCTTTCTTTCCCTCCTCCAAAAATAATAAAACATTAATTAATATGTAATTAATAACTTATTCTGTTATATTCCTAAGTAGAGTGTCTAGTTTTCCAGGCTATGTTGTATTGCTCAGGCCTCCATTTAGTGGTCTACCCTGCTAAAGCCCCAAGACTAAGGATTTGACTTCTTTTAGAGTCCCAAGTAATTTTGTTCTGGAGGTTCTGTTTCCAAGACCTCATTTCCCCCCTCTAAGATATGCTCTTATTTCTACCAATTTGATTATGCAGGCTTTTCAGAAGCACACTATCCCACTTTTTTCTACGGGTTTTCCCTCACCATATTGAATCCTCAGGACTCTTATTGGATTGGATGCTCCAGTGAATCCTTTAGGGTTGAGGCACAAACTCTGATGAAAGTTGATCTAGATACTGAGAACTGTCCTTCAAGAAAAGCAACTTAGTGCAGTGAAAAGAGCATTGGACTGAAAGCCAGGAGAGTTGGGTTCTGATTTTGGACTTTTTTTTTTAATTTTGCTCTTTATTCTGATAATAATTATCATAGAAAATATAAATGACAATGATGATTTTATGCTTCAGGATTTCAATGGATCTGTGATCTCATCAATGTGATGACTTCTTCCACTAGTCTATGTTGCAATCTATGCCTTCTTATCCTTCATGATTCTTCTTCCAAATATATTTATTATGTATAGAGCCTCTCCCATTACAATGGAGCTTTTCCTATATAAAATATATATATTTTTAAAAATTAAAACAAATGCTTTATTAACTTCTGTTTTACATCATTCACTTCCGCCAGATTTTGAGTTACAATCATTTTCCCCCCATTATTCCCCTACCCAACCTCCCTGAATAGCAGTCCCACAAGATATCGCTTCCTCCAATCTGCTCTCTCCCATACCTTCTCCCATACCCCCATCGACTTTTCCATTAGAGGAAGATGAATCTTTGTGTCCCAATGCCTGCACATCTTATCTCCCAATTATAGGCAAAAGAGTATTAATAATAGTATTTATATATATATTTGAAACATTTAATGTTACGACCTCGAATTTCAGATCCATTTCCTTCCTCCCTTGTCACCCATTCCTTCTTGGGAGATAAGTAATTCAGTATATGTTGTACATGTCTAGCTATGCAAAACATTATCATAGTAGATATATTGTACAAGGCTGCTTATAATTCCCTCCCACTCATCCCACCCCCACCTGGTCCATTCCCTACATGATCCTGTCCCTCTTCTATAGTGGGTACTTCCAACCTCCCCTCACCCCAAGGATGCCCTCCCATCCATCATCCCTCCTCTCATCCCCCTTCCCCCTATCCTGCTGCAGGTTGAGATATCCCATTTAGTATGTATGTCATTTTCTCCCTGAACCAAATTCAATGTGAATGTGGTTTTGCCTTTTTAGCCTTCCTTATTCTCCCCCTCCTTTGCAACCACTTCCCCTACATGAGATAGTTTACCCTACCATGTCTCTCCCCATCTCCTCTTGCCACTTTCCTCTCTCACCTCATAATTTCATCCCTTGAGTATTCTCCCTTCCCAACAAATTCAACCTATGCCCTCTATCCATATATAACTGTAACCATATACACACACATTCACATATGTATTCATATGACCACACCCCCTTCTTCCATTATTTTCATAGTGAGAAAGATATCATCAGTCACAGGTATTGCTTTTCCATATAGGAATGTAAATAGTTCAACTTTGATAAGTTCCTTTTGATTTCTTTTCCCTGATTACCTTCTCAGGCATCTCTTACTTCTTGTGTCTGGATGTCAAATTTTCTATTCAACTCTGGTTTTTTCCTCAAGAATGCTTGAAAGTCCTCTATTCCACTGAATGACCATATTTTCCCCTGAAACAAAATACTCAGTTTTGCTGGGTAGGTGACCCTTGGGTTCATTCCCAGTTCTTTTGCCCTCTGGAATATCATATTCCATGCCCTTCGATCCCTCAGTGTAGAAGCTGCCAGGTCCTGGGCTATTCTGATTGTGTTTCCACAATATTGAAATTGTTTCTTCCTGGCTGCTTGTAGTATTTTCTCCTTGATCTGGGGATTCTGGAACCTGGCTATAATATTCCTGGGAGTTTTCTTTTTGGGATCTTTTTCAGGAGGTGATCGGTGGATTCTTTCAACCTCTATTTTGCCCTCTGGATCTAAAACATCAGGGCAGTTTTCCTTGAGAATTTCTTGAAGGGTGATTTCTAGGTTCTTTCCTTGATCATGGCTTTCAGGTAGTCCAATAATTTTTAAATTGTCTCTCCTGGATCTATTCTCCAGGTCAGTGGTTTTTCCCATGAGATATTTCACATTGCCTTCTAATCTTTCGTTTGTTTGGATCTGCTTAACAGCATCTTGATTTCTCATAAAGTCACTAGCTTCCATTTGCTCCAGTCTAACTCTGAAGGAATGAATCTCCTCAGTGAACTTTTGAGATTCTTTTTCCATCTGGCAAATTCGACTTTTTAAGGCATTCTTCTCCTCATTGCCCTTTTGGGCCTCCTTTGCCATTTGAGTTAGTCTATTTTTTAAGGTGTTGTTTTCCTCAGTCAGGCTGTTGACCCTCATTTCATACTTTTCCTGCATCCTTCTCATTTCTCTTTCTAATTTTTCCTCCACTTCTCTTATTTGATTTTTAAAGTCCTTCTTAAGGTCCTCTATGGCCTGCAACCCGCTCATGTTTTCCCCTGGGGCTTTTGGAGCAGGACTTCTGACCTCACAGTCCTTTTCCCGCTCTATGCCCCCAAAATAGGAGTCTAGGGTTGCATTTTTCTGTTTCCTTTGCCTTGGCATGTTGCCACTTAATTGCTTGACTTTTGGGCTTGTTGCCACACTATGGCTTTAAGGCCAGATAGAGGAATTTTCGTCCCGAACGTGTGGGGGGCAACTTCCGTTTCTGGCAAGCTGTAAACCCACCCACAACTTCCACCCTAGATCACAATCCAGATCCAGGGAGGTTAAAGCAAGAGCGATTACCCCCCAAGACTGATCGCTGGATCTCCCCACGATTTGTAGGCTGGGAGCTGGAAATGCCTATGAAAACTACAAAATGGCGTGTCTCCTCAGCGGCTTCTAGCCCCCAGGGGAGGGAGCTGACGCATTCCCCAAATACAGGTCCCAAAGTCCATAGGACACTAACCTCTTACTTTGTCCTAGGCATGTCTATGTTGATAATTCTGGAGTTGCCACAGCTCCTGGTGTTCTGGGGTTCCTCCAGCTGGCTGCTGGCCCTGCCGCCCTGGGGCTAAAACCTCGGCTCACGGCGACCTGGGCTCGGCTGGCCGGGCTCCTGCTCTGTGCTCTGCGCGTTGCCGGCTCCCAGACTGCTGCGCTGGTCCTTCCTGCAGGGCTGCTGGGCTGTCCTCAGCGGGAGGTTAGCTTCTCTGTGTCGTTCTGTGGGTGCTGGGGCTCCAGAAGTTGTTCAGAGTCCTTTTTTACATAGTTTGTGGGGAATCTGGGGGCAGAGAGGCTTGGAGGAGCTGTTTCTACTCCGCCATCTTGGCTCCGCCCCTGATTTTGGACTTTTAACCCACCAGTTGTTTGACTTTGGAGAAGTTAAGATCTCTTCCAACTCTACTGAGAAGTAATGGAGCATGGTGGAAAGGGTAGCTTTGACATCAGAGTACCTGAGTTTCAGTCTTGACTAGTGCTTTCTCACTCCTTTATTCGATTATTCACTCATTCATTCATTAAGCAAGCATTTATTAAGTGCCCATGATGTTTCAGGTATTATACTAGATGGCAGATGCACAAAAATGAAGCAGAACAAAACAAACACAAGCTGGTCCATGCTCTTAAGGTGTTTACATTCCACTTGCTCTCATTCTCTCAATTTTAAAATGAGAGGGTTGGAGTAGTGATCTCAAAGGCCTTTAATCCTAAAATTAAATTTGGATTAAAACTGTATAGGTAGCAACCTTATTATTGACTAGCAGTAGACTTCTTGAGAACTACAAAGGTATCCAGGACCAGTTCTATTCTCACCCCCCCCCCCCCCAAACTAATGTCTGCGTGTGAAGATCTAAAGGATAGATTAGAAGTATCCAGAGGTTAGTCAATGCATGGTAGATTCCATGCCTGCATAGCTCTCAGACTCAGTTGAATGTCTGAGTCAAGTTAATTGATCCCAGGTCTCAGGGTTCAGGCAGGTTCTTGATTAGGCTTGCATTCTCTTGTAATTAATTGAAACTACTCTTTCTTGCAGAATTTTGAGAGACTGATCTATGATTTATTTTATCTTTCTTTTTCCATCTCCTTCCCCTTTCAAAAAATTCTTGGAATTTCAAAAACCAATCTTCTTTGCTTCTAATCTTCTGCAATCTGTTCTTCTTCATACTGGAGCCTCAAAAGCTCAGTGTAGTTCCTGATGGTCAATCTAAGCCCTGAAGCCTTAAGACTAAAGATTCAACTTTGGATTCCTAAGCAATTCTGTTCCAGAACTTTATTTTTTTTCAACCTAAATTTTTCCCCTAACACAGGCTCTTGCTTCTACCAAGCTTTACAAACTTTGTTTTGATATAAAATCTCACAATCTAAATACTGTAGGTTGTCTCTACCCAATCAGAATTGAAAATGCATGGAATTACTTCAATAAACTTAGTCTACTACATTTA
Organism: Gymnobelideus leadbeateri; assembly: GCA_011680675.1. NCBI lineage: Eukaryota > Metazoa > Chordata > Mammalia > Diprotodontia > Petauridae > Gymnobelideus > Gymnobelideus leadbeateri. The sequence continues at coordinate 97,613 of WOXC01008680.1, forward strand.
TTTCTATTTTTTATGCTTTTTTGAGGCATTTGGGGTTAAGTGACATGTCTGGGGTCACACAGCTGGCAAGTGTCTGAGGCTGGACTTGAACTCAGATGCTTCTGACTCCAAGACCAGTGCTCTGTCCACTGCATCACCTAGCTGCTCCTTACATTTATTTCTAACAAAACCTGTCTTATTTCCACTAACAGCTTCCACTAAAGCCATATTTTGATCATTTCTCCTGGTGAAGATGATCCTGGGTTCTCAAAGCCAATGACAACAGAGTGAAAGATTCTGTTAAACCAGAAAAGCTAGGAAGATGGGCCTGGTAGTTGACTGCATGTCTGTATTCTGTATTTGTCTGTAGACAAACTAGGCATGGAGGGGATCATTACTGGAGAAGTAGCCACACAGGGATGAGTGTTTCTGGCTATCAGAACTCATGAAGCTTTCTACTACATAGAGGAAATAACGGACATTTGAAGCATAAAATAGCTGTCACCCTTGACTAGCATAACTAAAACAAGATAAAACAGCTGAGGTTGGAGGTTTCTCCAAATACCAATATGATGCTTTTTCATTATATTTAGATATAGGTATATATGTAATTTGTTTCAATCTTTTGTTCTAACTCCATAGCAAAGATAGCCCCTGAAAAGCAAACATAGGTTTGTAAGAGTGGGCTAAAGATATTGGGTTGCTATGCATGCCCATTATATGCTGGAAGCTGCAGTATGTGGGGCTGTCTTTGGCCGTATCAAATAGAGGTGGGAGAGGCAAAGAGCTTGAAAAGTCAATCATAGGGGAGAAGAGAGGCAGCAAAGGGAAGTAGGGGATGCAGGGCAGTCATGGCAGCAGAATGCATGGTGGAAAGGAGAGCTTCAAGCAGCCAGTGTTCAAAAATGGGTGGAGCCCCTTCAAAAGTCTCAACCTAGCTGATTGTTAAATTTGTAGTTGAGCATTTATACCTAGGAGAACTGGCAAATGTTATAAATCAAAGTTTTATTCATTGTTCTGTTCGTTGTATAAAGTGATGGAGAAAATGTTAATAATGTAGATTATTCTTAAAATTGTATTTTGCATATATATAAATATAAACATGTGCATACATGCACACAGAAATATGTGTGTATATGTGTGTGTGTGTGTGTGTGTGTGTGTGTGTGTGTATTTTTCTGGAGAGTTAGTTGTTAAATATTTACCAACATACCACTGTGTGTGCAGAATTCAGGCCAGCAGTGGGCCAGAAATATATAAATATGATCAAGACTGGGCTAGGCCATTTTTATACCCCAAGTAAGATGGAAAATGAAGTTTCCATAGGAAGCTTTTATTTTTCAATGTAACACATGTGACTTGATCTATTATAAAATGAAGACCTACATTCAATGGAAAGCAAAGTTTTTTTCACATTAAAAATATGGGCATTTGTGAGGTTTCTTCACCTGTAGAATGAGCAAATTGGAGTGGATGATACTTTAGGCCCCTTCCAGCTCCGTGTCCTATGATCCTGAGCACTTGTGTTTAGATCCAAAGGAGGCAGTGCAGAAAAGAGCCTGTTTCTAGAATCTCTAGAAGGTAGCTTACCCAACATGGTGAGCTTTCAAGTTTAGCACACACAGATTTTTAGATTCAACTCTGGAAGCTGGAGGCCATTAAAAGAATCTGCAGCCACAGTGATCACTACATAATGTGGGATTTAGAAGTATCCTTTATAAATATTCCAAATCACTTTAATGATATCTTGGGGTCATATTTTGCCCATTTTTTCTTTCAATCAGACCTGTAATTTCATTAGTGTGGGCAGCTTCTAGTGAGAGACTTTCTTTGTTAATGTTTATCCATGAAGCCTATGAAATTTGTAGTCTTAGAGAACTGCCTGGGATACTAAGAACCTTGCTCAGGGTCACATAGTCAGGACATGTCAGACAAGGCTTTCACCCAAAACTTCTTGACGCAAAGGCCAGCTCAAAAATCCACTATGCCAGATTCTATTTATATTATATTATATTATGTTATGTTTTACGTTACGTTACGTTATGTTATTTCCAGATTATCTCATATATATTTATATATTATATATATTTATATAATAGAAATATATTTAGATAGTTGGAATATCAAAGATCTAGAACTCTGATGTTCCTTCCCTAGGGATTGCAGTGTTACGAGATGCTCAATTCAATCTCATAAGCATTTATTAAGTGCCTGTCATGTGCTAGGTAGATAGAGCATGTGGACTATAATCCTGACCTTGAAATTAACTAGCCTAACTAGTTAGGCTAACTAACTCAAGCAAATAATTTATTTTCTCTGTATATTAGTTGCCTCATCTACGAAATGATGGGCAGAGTACTGGAACATGATGATGGTGGTGATGGTGATGACAGTGATGATTGGGATAATCTTAATAACACTAATAGCAATAATAACAGTATCTTCCATTTACATCATACCTTAAGACTGGCAAAGTGACTTACATATGTTATCTCCTTTTCAGTTCTAAAACTTTGTGATTATATAAAATTTAGAGGCAGCTAGGTGGTGCAGTGCATAGAGCACCAGGCCTGGAGTCATAAAAACTCATCTTCCTGAGTTCAAATCCAGCCTCAGACACTTACTAGCTGTGTGACCCTGGGCAAGTCACTTAACCATGTTTGTTTCAGTTTTCCTATCTATAAAATAAGCTGGAGAAGGAAATGGCAAACCACTCCAGTATCTTTGCCAAGAAAACCCCAATGAGGTTGTGAATAATTGAACATGACTTAGAAAACAAGAAGATTGTTGTTGTTTAGTCATTTCAGGCATGTGTGACTCTTCATGACTCTTTGTGACCTCTTGGCCATGTTCGACTCTTTGTGACTCCATGGACTCATCCATGGGGTTTTCTTTTTTTTTTTTTTTTAAAGCAATTGGGGTTAAGTAACTTGCTCAAGGTTACACGGCTAGTCATTATTTATGCGTGGGTGCTCATTTTCTGAGGCCGTATCTGATCTCGGGTCATCCCAACTCCGAGGCCGGCGCTCTTACTCACTGCGCCACCTAGCCGCCCCTTTAGGGCAATTGGGGCTAAGTAACTTGCCCAAGGTTACACGGCTAGGTGTTTTTTGTTTGTGTGGATTAAGTGTCGGAGACAGCTCCGAACTCAGGTCCTTCTGACTTCAGGGCCGGTGCTCTATTCACTGCGCCACCTAGCCGCCCCGTCCATGGGGTTTTCTTGACAAAGATACTGGAATGGTTTGCATTTTCCTTCAGTATGTCCCCATTTTAAGGATGAAGAACTAAAGCAAATAGGGGTTAAGTGACTTGTCGAGGGTCACAAAGCTAGTAAGTGTCTGAGGCTGGATTTGAACTCAGATCTTCCTGACTCCAGGCCTATGCTAATCACAGTGCTAGACACTAGGGATATAAAGGAAGAGAGCAGTAAGAAAGTATATAGCAAGGAGAGTCAAAAGGCTCAATGTGACAAATAAATACCATAATGTACATGTTTTTCTCAGAATTTAGCATGAAATATGATCTTGTGATCAAATACAGCTCTTTATGATTACAGGTATTCATACTAAGTTAAAAGTGTCTGCATATGTTCTTAGTGGCAGTCTGACATAGTGTAAGGGAGAAACAATGGACCTACAGGGGTAGGGAACCTGTGGCATTCTAGGTCCTTGGGTCCAAGCTTCTCACTCCTTTTGACTTAGTCCAAGTTTCACAGAACAAATGCCCTTAATAAAAGGGTTTGTTCTGTAAAACCTAGATTGAAAGGGCCACATCTGAGGATCTAGAGGGCCACAGGTTCCCCACCCCTGGACTAGGAATTTTTTTTTTGATGTATCTCTCTCTTTTATTTATTTATTTATTTTTAGTTTACAAGATTCAATTGCATGATTCCTTGAGTTTCAAATTTCCCTTCCCTTCCTCCCCGATCCCCTACGACGGCATATAGTCCAGTATAGGATCTGCAAATACTTTCACATTAGACATTAGTCAAGTTACGAAGGTGAATTGTACTAGATGGGATGAAAAATGGTAAAGAAGAAATAAAACCACAGAGTGAAAAGAAAAAGATCAATTAGTTTGCTTCCATCAGGATTCAAGCTCAGTTCTTTCTAGTTATCTCTCTGGACGTAGGCATCTTTCTCCTTCACGAGTCTTTCAGGATTAACCTATATCACTGCATTACTGAGAAGATAGACTAGGAATTTGACCACCTGGGCTGTAGTCCTACCTCTGCTACCAACTAGCTGTGTGACATTGGGAAAATGACTTTCCTTCTATGATCTTATTTCATTTCTAAGTCAGAAAGTTCTATGATTCAACCTTCTTTTACTCCTTTGTTCACTAATTTTGGAATCACCAAATAGGCTCTTCTATTCCTCCTATGAATTATTAAAGATTCTTACATATTATTAGCTTAAATATTTCATATCAGTTCAGAAAAATAAAGCTGTTATGTGAAATATAACTATAAGTCCCAGGAATTCCTCACTATCATCTGATTACTTTTGTTACCTTAAATTTACTGGGCATTTTTTTCTTTCAAATCATATTTCAAAACTACATTCATCCTGAAATACTCTGCATTTATATGTTGTCCAAAACTGAGTCCTATGAACCACTGAATTTCAGAGCTAGAAGGGAACTTATGGATCCTCTAATTCAAATTCCTCATTTTACAGAGAAGGAAACTGGCCCAGTGAGATTAGGTTCTTTTTCTAGGGAATTACCAATAGTAAATGATTTAACTTGGATCTCCTGAGTTTGCCATTAATCCCTTCACTAAATCATACCCTCCACACTTGATTAATCCAGTAAAACACTAGCTTTGACACTGCATGGATATTGACACCTAGAAAGAAATGAAGAATGATTTTTTTGTATGTCTATGTAAAAGTGCAATTAAAAATTTCAGTCTACCAATGATGATATCAAGAGCCTGTACTCTGCCAGGAATTCTACTAATTTCTTTGAGGCATCAAGACAGCTAGACATGGGTAGGAATAATCACATATACAGACATATTCAAACACATACACATATTCAAACACAAACACAAATATAAAGGTGCACTTGAAAAAAATGGCATTTTATAGGGCAAAGTGCCCAGCTCCAGGCATTAGGAGAACTGGATTCTCTTCCCAGCGCTGCAATAATCTTTATGACTATGGGTGAATCACTGGTATAGGTCTCAGAGAATATTTGGGCAGGGTGATATAAAGAGAAGTCAATTGGTTGGAAATAGAAGATCTTGGTTTGAGCTGCGGCACCTATCACCTAGGGCACCTTGAGCAAGTCACTTTATACCTGTGGGACTCATTACTTATCTATAAAATGATAGAGTTGGATTAGATGATCCAATTCTAGCAGTCTACAAATCTATCCCAGAAGTGGGGAAATTGTGATTTCAACATGAAAACTTTAGTGATTATCAGGGCAGGCTTTTCCCTTCTCTATGCAAAGACAAACTGGAATGTTCTTTCAATAATACAGTAGAAGGAGGCTCACAGTAGAGTAAAATATTGGAATTTTATGTATTCCAATACTTCAGAGGGCCTATGATCTTATTGGCATGGATATGATCTCTCTCTCCTGATGTAGATCATGACCTATTCATGCCTTCTTATCCTGTGATTCTTGTTTGCTTCCTTATAAATTGGAATCTTCTCTGTACCCTGGGGCCCTTCCTCAGAGTCTTTGAATAGTCCAAGGAGACTACAGCAGACTTGGGACCATTCTTCTGTTATCTCTTCCTCAAGCTATGCCACTGGCCCACTTCCTTTTCTGGTAATTCAGGTCTTTGTTGATGGCATTTATACCATTTTGAGTGCACAAATCTATTTTGGTCAAGTTCCACAGCTCACAGGCACCTTACTTGCCTATTCATCGCTCTATAGGTAACCTGTAATTTGGATTTTTCTCAACTGTATAAAATACAAATTACAAGATTCTATTCACAAAAACTTAGTAAAATAGCTCCAGTATTTTACTAAAGACAATGTGTTAAGTAGGTACTGGGAATACAAAAAAAGAAACATGACAGTCCTTGTCTTCATGGTGCTTATAGTCTAATATTTTATGCAATGTAAGAACTATCTTGTAGATCAGCAATTTTACACATAATTTAAATAAAATGTATCTGAAGATGCAGGTATTTAGAGTGCTAATCGGAGATAATGGTCCTTGATCCAGATGTCAAGTGCTTAGTTCATGATAAGCAAATATAAAAATAATGTAACTGTTTTCTTGTAATGAAAACAATAATAATGTAGGTAACTGCATTATTCTTTTTTGCTTCATCTGTACAAGAGAAAATATAATCATTTACATTGAATGTATAATTTCCCCTTTCTCCATAATGTCTGCTCATTCTATCATAACTCACAACATCTTAGTTTTCTCTGAATTCCTGTAGCACTCATAATTTATTCTATTTAGGTATTCTATAATTTGTTCTGTTTGTATACTTTATAATTTACCACTTTATGTTATTATCCATTTCACACAGGATGGCTTGATTTCCTCTGTAAGCCTCTTGAGGTCAGAGATCCAGACTTATAATTCTTTTCTAAACCTATGGCATGGAATGTAATTTGTTGAGAAGACTCTCAATCAATACTTGCCTTCACCACTCTCATTAAATTAAACACCAAGTTAGGCTTCTGAACACATAATTCAATTGTAACTGTTTTCTCCAAAATTACCAAATATATCTTAATTGCCAAATCTATGACCTCTTCACAATCATCACCCTTCTTGACCTCTCTTAACCCTTTAACATTGTCTATCACCTCGATTTTTTCTGGATATTCTCTCCTCTCAAGTTTTTGTGACATTGCTTTCTTCTGGTTTAAACCTGTATTTATCCGATCACTTTTCAGTTTCCTTTGCTTGGTTCTTCATAGAGGTCATGCCCACTAACCATGAGTGTCCTCCAAGGCTCTATTTTTTCCCTCTTCTCTTCTCCTTCTGTACTATTTTGTTTGGTGATCTCATTAGTTTCTAAGGGTGACAATAATCTTTATGCAGATGACTATCTCTAGAGATTTAGACCTGCTTTACCATCTGCCTTTTAGACAGCTTGAATTGGATTCACTGTAGGCCTGTCACAGTCAATATATCTAAAACATAACTCATTATCTTCTCTCCAAGCCCTCACCTCTTTCTAACTTCCTATTATTGTTAAGAATACCACTGTTCTTTCAGTTTCCCAGGCTTATGCCCTTGGTGTCATCCTGCCATCCTTTATTTCTTGCTCACACTCATTCTACATTATCAATTTGTTGTCAAGTCTTGTATGAGGTCAGATCTTTTACCCTTAAGTCATCTATCCTATAAAGCCATTTTTCTCTGCTTACTCAGCTACCTCCTTTATACAGGTCCTCATCACCTTTTTATTGGACTATTGAAATAGCCTTCTGGTTACTCTTCTTTCCTTAAGTCTCTCCCTACTTCAACCCATCTTCCACTCAGCTGCCAAAATTATTTTCCTAAAATGTAGGTCTTACCATGCCCCCCAATTCATAGAATGCTTTCTATGTTTTAGGGACAGCTAGGTGGCACAATGCATAGAGTGCTAAACCTGGAGTCAGGAAGACTCATCTTTCTGAGGTCACTGGTCTCAGGCACTTACTAGCTGTGTGACTCTGGGCAAGTCACTTAACCCTGTTTGCCTCAATTCCTCATCTATAAGATGAGATGGAGAAAGAAATGGCAGACCACCCCCATATTTCTGCCAAAAGAATCTTAATAGGGTCACAAAGAGTCAGACACAGCTGAACAACAATTTGCAGAATGCTCCCCAGCTCAATAAACTCCAGTGGCTCCCTATTATCTATAGGATAAAATAGAAATCCTCTGTTTTCAAAGTTATTTTCAACAAGACTCCTATATAGCCTTCTAATCTACTTATACTTCACTCCACATACTCTGTGATTCAACTAAACTGTCCTACTTGTTGTTTCTCACATACAACTCTCCATCTCCTGACTCTGAACATTTGCACGGACTATCCCTTATGGCTATAATGATCTTCCTAATCTCCCACTCCTAGCTTCTCTGGCTTCCTTCAACACTGTTCAGATCCCACCTTTTCTGGACTCTGCCACTGCTATTACCTTCCTTCTGAGAAAAACGTCCATTTCCACTGCATATAAACGCTTGTTATCTAACTGAATTGAAGTTTCTTTGCCTTTCAGAATAGCGTTTCAGTTGTTATTTCTTCCTCTCTAAATATTATGCCTTTGCAGGGGAGTATTTCTCAAAAGCATTTTCTCTCTCCAGATACATAATAAAGACAACAACCTGTTTTTCAAGTATAGTACTATATTGTTGAAACATTAAAAGAAATCACTGGCAAAAATTTGAGATGTGCACATTTTATTTGGAGCAAGTCAATGGGCTATGCTGATAGAACATGTACGAAACAATGGGCAAACTATAGCTTAATGTATGTAACCTTTATGAAGTGTGTGTGTGTGTGTGTGTGTGTGTGTGTGGGAGTGTGATTTATCAGAAATCCTGTGATCGATTTTGTGTTATTCGTGTTGTGGTGCCTTTTATACAACCCATTTTCTGATTAATATCAATGTGAAAAACATTTTTCTTCAGCTATTAAAACCCATCTTTTTATTCTAATTAACATACTCCATATAAGCAATGGATTGTCACTATGAAAGGTATTGCCATTATGTCCTGTAGAAGTTTAACTAATATAAAAATTACCAGAATGAGGCGATGGAGAATCCAGAAAGCACCTCAGTCAGCAAAATCTCCACTTCCTTGTTCAGCAGAGAGTCACAGAATTCAAGGACAACAACTTTTCAGAATATAGGCATTTCTAAAACACTACTTAGGAGAATGGGGGAAGATTGCAAGCAGTGCTGTAATCATACAAAACTGTGAAGAGGGGAAAATGAGGATCAAGAAAGATTGGTCTGAGACCTAAGGCAAATTATACCAATAGCATTTAGAGATAAGACTTGGATGACAAGAAATAGATACAAATAAGACAGATCTGTCAATAATTTTTCAAAAACTCTCCATCAGTGAAACAATCATTTATTTTTAACTACAGTCCCTAGGTATTCAGTGTGAAACACAAACTGCAACAAAATAGTCAAAGTTAGGAAGAGAAGCTAAAACAGACCAAATACAAAAGGACAAAATCCATATGGGGGTGATACAGTTGTAAAAGTACTGAGATTAATTTTCAAGATATTTTTAAAAAAGGGTAAGATACTGAAAGATTGGGAAAAATAATGATCATTATTTCTGTCCCCCAAATGATTAAAAAGATGTCAATATCTGTTGACCTATATGCCCTTTTCTCATAACTATAAAATCTTTATAATATTTTATATATATTTACATATATTTATATATGTGTGTATCAAAGGTATCCTTGATAAAAGTATAAGAAAGAAATAGTTTGATTTTTTGCAAACAATTTTCTATAGCAGACCACATTTTCACACACTATGGACTAGAAGATGTAGAAAGTACATATTTCTACTGCATTTATTGCTTGTTGATTATAAAAAAGGCATTTAACTTAAACAAAATGTAGCTTTACAGTCTCTCATCTAGATAGCACAATGGGTAGAGTGCTGAACTTGCAATCAGGAAGGACTGAATTAAAATTAAAATCCTGCCTAGATCCTGCACAAGTCACTTAACTTCATGTTAACTTAAAACTTTAGCCTCGGTGTCCTGTCTGTAAAATCTGGATTATAGCAGCTACCTCATAGGGTTATTGTGAAGATAAAAAGAGAGAACATGTGAAATGTTTTGCAAACCTGAAAGCAGTAGGTGCTAGCTATTATCATTGTATTATTATTATTTGATAAGATATCTTTTGGGAATATATCAAGATAATAGGCTGCCACAGATGTAGGGCTCAGGGCCATAGCAGTTCATACAAATGTTCTTATAAAGGGGCTGTTTGTCATTCAGGAGATCATAAATCAGAGGCTGCCTACTTTTCTTCCTTTTATGAGCAAGAGATTTGGACCAAAGAACTAGGAATAAAGGTTTAAACATTGCCTAGTCATCCCCTATGTTACAAAGGATACAGTGAAAGTAGGTCATTATTCTATGATGTCAAGTCCTGTTGATTTTCCTTTCTACATAATTTTGCATCTATTTCCTTCCTTTCATTAGCTTCCTAAATGGTCTACCTGGTTCCTCTTTCTTTAGGGGAAAGTACAGTGAATTTGGGGTTAGAGAACCTGGGTTAAAATTCTGCCTCATCTGCTTACTATTTATGTGACTTTTGGCAAATTGCTTAACCTCTCTGGGTCGAAGTTTCCTCATTTGTAAACTGAGGGGGCATGGATTGAAGGACCTTTATCTTCTAGCTCTGAATCCATGCTCCTGTGATTGTACGTTTCCAGGTTTGTTTCTTATTTTATTTTATTTTTTGTCTTTTTAGAGGGGGGAAGGCAGGGCAATTGGGGTTAAGTAACTTGCCCAGGGTCACAGAGCTAGTAAGTGTTAAGTGTCTGAGGCCAAATTTGAACTCAGGTTCTCCTGAATCCAGAGCCGGTGCTCTATTCACTGTGTCACCTAGCTGCCCCGCTCCAGGTTTGTTTCTTATTCTATTCCCTTGCATGGTATTGATGATAGAGGCAAAAGGAACTCCTTAATGGAACATTTCATACCCTGCCTTCATGCATTGGCACAAGTGGAGCCCTGGGCCTGGAATGGACTCCCTCCTCATGTGACTGTCAGAATCCTTATCTTCCTTCATTGTGCAACTAAATTCAAGCATCGCATCTTCTGCTAAGCTTTCCCTCTTTCCTCATTAATAGTGTTTCTTTCTTCCTCAAAATTTTCCTAGGGGCTCTTTGTCTCTGATCTCTCCCTTGACTCTTTCATTCTATACTTTATATTATGTGTAGCTGTGTACATGTTGAATCCTTTAAGCAGAACTTAAGATCCTTGCAAGTGGGGACTGTTTCATTTTTTGTCTTTTTATTCCCCATGCCTACCAGTTTAGTAACTATTGAATCAAAGCCAGCTTTGGCCACTTTAACAGCCCTGCTCCATAAACTCCAAGGTCTCTCTGCAGGATCAAATTTAAAATCCTCTGTCCAGCTTTTAAAGCCCTTCACAATCTAGCCCCTTCCTATGTTTCTTGTCTCATATTTTACTTTTCTCCATGTTCTCTTGGGTCCAGGTACACTGCCCTTCTTGCTGTTCCTCACACAAAACACTCCATCTCCTGCTTCTGTATCTTTAGTTGCAGTCCCCTGTGCCTGAAATGCTTTCCCTACTCACCCCTCCCTTCTAACTTCCCAGGCTTTTTCCAGTACTCTGCAGAAATCATCTTTTAAAGAGGCCTTTCCCAGTACCATGGCACCTTTCCTTCCCCCATTCTTGTGCCTCCTGTCTGAGATTATCTCCCATTTACACTGCAAATATCTTGTATTTACCTGTTTATTTACATGTTTGTTCACATGTTTCTCTCTTAGAATGGAATCTCCTTGAGGAGGTAAAATGTTTTTGCCTTTCTTTGTATTCCCAGCACTTGGCATAGCATCTGGCATTAAGGAAGTACTTAAATGCTTGTTGATGCTGCTGCTGAATTAAATTCAAATGGTTGATAGAAACATTTGTTTGTTTGTTTATACTTTTTAAAAGGCCAAAGGAGTTTTTTGTGAAACATTTTGCTTAGGAGTTCAGAGTGAGAATTTTTATTCCTTACCTCTACTGAGGGAACCATTAATCTCCCAGTCTCTTACATTCATAACCTTGGCATTATCCTTGACCTCTCACTCTTTCTCACTCCATCTGTTTAATCAGTTGCTAAATCTTAAATGAACAGTCATCAAAGATGTCCTGCCTAACAAAATGTTCTGATTTCAGAGAATGTACTCTTCCTTTGAACATTTCCACAGACAAATACTGAGATCTATATGAAGGGACTGAGGCATTAAAGAGTCCATTGTGAACAAAACCTAAGTATGTGGCTAACATCTAAGGTTCTCTGACTGCCTTCCTCAAGACTATAATTCAGTTGTTACTGAATTGACAAAGCACAACATTATCTTACTTTACCTCTAAAATTAAGCACATTGCCACTGAATTACAGGTTCTTGAGGAAGGAAGAGGAGGAGATCTTTCCTTTATACAAAATAGTAGAGCCACTGAAGCTCCTGTAGTTAATCGAGGCCCACAACACAAACAGGTTTCCTTAGTTCCAACTTGGAGGGTCAGAATGTCAGGAGGAAGCAAGTTCTCTAAAAATAAGATGAAATAGAAGGAAATGGCTTTAACCCATTTCAGATTTAATTGAAAAAATATAAAGTGCTCATAAATGTTAGAGAAGTAAAAATATTGCTAGGGATTATTAAAATTTTGAGACTTCATAATAATTTAAATCAACATTAATATCCAGGGTAAAATTATGAAGAAGATCAATTATTGGTTTAGAAACTCAGGCTCTCCACAAGCAGGGCAGTTGTAGAACCTTTCTGATGGTGGTTGGCTATAAAATTGACTAATTGCAGTTGGCCTATAGAGTAGGTGGAAATGAAGCAAACATTTGTATATGAACAAGTGATGCATAACTAGATAGAAAGTGAAATAATTCTATAATAAAAATACTGTCTGGGAGGAGAAAGTGAGGACATAATGTTAGAGCTGAAAGGAACCATTTAGTTTAACCTTATGATTTTACCAATGAAGAAACTACTGTCCAGTTTCTCTGGGTCCTTTCACCTACAGTTTTATGCTTCTATGAAACAATTTGCTTAAAGTCAGCCTGTTAGGGTTGTAGTTAGGATCAAACACCAGGTCTCCTGATTTAGTATAATGTTTTTTCCAGTACATGATGGTGCATTTACAGTACTTATTGATAACCACTGTAGGGGCTGGGAAATTGCAGCCTCAAGGCCATATGTGGCCTTCTAGGTCCTTGGGTGCGCCCTTTGTACTGAGTCCAAAAGACTTTACAGAACAAATCCTTTTATTAAGGGGATTTGTTCTGTGAAGTTTGGATTCAGTCAAAGGGCCGCACTTGAGGACCTAGAGGGTCACATGTGGCTTCTAGGCTGCATATTCCCCACCCCCCTGCATTAGAGTCAACAAAAATAAAAAAGGGATTAGTTTATGTTTTTCACTTTATTGATTTATGCCATTATCTTAAAGTTGCCTTTTTATGGGTGTAACGTGAGAAAAGGTAGACATGAGACAACAACGTCCATAACCTTCAATAGTTAGATGGCCCTATAAGGTTATGTGGGCATTTCCTCCAGCGGTCAAAGTTATACTTATCCATGTTTTTTTCTTTTTTTCTTTTTTTTTAAGCAATTGGGGTTAAATAACTTGCTCAAGGTTACACGGCCAGTCATTATTTATGCGTGGGTGCTCATTTTCCGAGGCCGGATCTGATCTCGGGTCATCCCAACTCTGAGGCCGGCGCTCTTACTCACTGCGCCACCTAGCCGCCCCCTTATCCATGTTTTTAGCTGGTAGGACTCTTGTTTGTGTCCTTCACCTAGACCAACAATTTGGGGGTTGTCTTCTAGATCTTTTGATGTTGTGTGGATATAATTGGAACACACAGGCTGTCCACAGATTATCTCTTGCTATATGCTTATTTATTAATATTGAAAATGCCCAATTGATAGTTGATTCTTCTTGTTCTTATTCTCTTCCTCCTTCTCTTTCTTCTTCCTCCTTTTTTCCTCTCCTTTTCTTCTCCTTCCCCTCCTCCTCCTTACTCTTCCTTTTATCCCTTTTGTTCTTCTCTTTCATCCCCTCCTCCTAGTTCTTGTTCTTGTCTTTGTCTTTAAACATTGCTATTATTTCCCAGTGAAGTGCTTTACAAATATTATCTCATTTGATCCTCTCAGCAATCATGAGGGGCAGGTGCTATTATTATCCTCATTGTATAGATGAGGAGCCTTAGGTAGACAGAGTAAGGTGCCTTGACCAGGGTTAAGAAGCTAGTAAGTATCTGAGGCTGGATTTGAGCTCAGGTCTTCTTGATTCCAGATCAAGAACTCTATCCACTGTAACTAACACCTCACTGTATGAAAAGCAACATCAGGAAAATCTGGCAAATCCTATCTCAGTCACCTAATAGCTGTGTGATCCTGGGAAGTCACTTAGCTTCTGTCTACCCCAGTTTCCTTAGCTATAAAATGAGGTTATTGATCTTATGACCCCCTGAAGCAATAAAACCCTCCATTGTAAAAAATAAGTACAACCAAACAAAACAAATCAATGTTTTTTACCATGATTAAAAATGGTGACCTCATCCACATCTGGCTTTTACTACTTTTTGACAATGAGTGAGAGGCATAGCTCATCAACAAGTTCTCTGAAGTCATGATCGGTTACTTCATAGATCGGTTTTGAATTATTTTAATAATATCAAGGAGACCACCATCTTTTCAAAGGTTCACAACTTTGGTGTCATCCTTGAGTCTTTTCTCTAGCTTGTCCCTAGTATCTAGTCAGTCCCAAAATTTCATTCTCTTTCTCTCTTGTGTGTTTTTCCTTTGGTTCACTCACATAGTCATCATTTCTAGTTCAAGCCCTTAGGCCTGGACTACTGCAGTAGCCTTCAAAATAAGGGAAAAGAAAGGGAAGGAAATAGGCATTTATATAGCACCTACTATATGGCAGGTATTGCGCTAAGTGCTTTAACAAGTATTGTTTCATTTGATCCTCATGACTCTATATCTTCCCAACTTCATACCCAGAGATCTTGCCACCGGCTGCCTTGAGTCTCAATCTCTTCTCCCATTTTTCCTCACTCAAATTTTTCTCCACTCAGCTGTGAAAGTGATTTTCTTAAGGTGGAGGTGACCATAGGGCCCTTCCCTTACTCAACAGATTGATTTCAATGGCTCTCTATTACCTTCAGGATTAAATACAAAGTCCTTTAGTTGGTATTTAAAGCTCTTAACAATCTTGTCCTTTTCTACCTGTCCAAATGTGCATGTTTAGGCATGGCTGATGTGGGAATTTCTTTTGTTGGACTAAGCATGTTTTGATGGGGATTTAATTTTTCTTTTTTGGTTCAGTGGTTGATGGAGAGAGGGACAGGTTATAAATGCATGTAAAACAAATTAAAAAATAAATATTTTAAGAAACAAAAATTATTAAGAACCTGCTTAGTGTTAATGGTTTTAAATAAAATATTATCTTTCACTAAAGCCATCAGTGCCCATGACTAAATCTAAATGGTGCTGAATTTTAAAAATGCTTTAGTTTCCTACATCTTGCAAGTTAAAACATAGTTCAATTGCTAACAGCTGTAATCAAGTGGAATTGTTTCATTTAAAAAAATAAATAATAGTTTCTTAATATAACGGCATAAAAACAGAATCCTGAACTATGAAATTTCTTACTGTTCCTCCCTGTTTCAGACATTGGTTGGAATTTATTCTCTCTCTCTCTCTCTTTGTGTCTCTCTGTCTGTCCTTCTGTCTCTGTCTCTCTTTTCACATTCAAAGGGGCTGATGCAGACTTGCAGTCTGTCAAAGTTGTGAAATAGCCAGTTAGAGTGATCTATCAAGATCTGTCTGGCTTGAGACAAATCATATTTCAGGCTTATTTTCTTTTCTTTAGCTATTTGGGGCTGAACAAAGCCTAACTAAATAGGGTTCCCCAAAAGCTCAGGGTTCTCTCTCACAGTTGTGCTGATTCTCAGCAATCAGTGCGTGATTATCAATACAAGTGGATGATTGGACACTTAAAAAAAAACAAAAACAGAACAAAAAATAACCTTGTATACAGGACCTGCAGTTGTTTGGACACAGTCAACTACTCTGATTACAAGAAATTGCATTGGATTAGGTTCCACTTGTGATATCTTATTTGTAAAGAATAAATTATTTCCTTTCCCCTCCTCAGGCAAACATGGACAACATATTAAAAGAAAAAGTTTGGCTGATTTGGGTTGTGTAATAATAACAACACCAATTTCACTAAAATTCATTCAGTGTGTAAAGTGTAAGTACCTGATACACACAATTTTGTTTGCTTCTCTCAACAGCCCTAGGAGGGGCAGGTGCTATTAATATTCACATTTTACAGATGAAGAAACCTAAAGCTTGGAGAGGGTAACTTGCTCAGTAATAACAATAACTTAGAAATAATAACATGAAAAGTGATCTGGATAGGTCTCTTCTTATCAATGGGAGGCAATTTATTGTAGAGGAAAAATACTGGACCTAGACTAGTGAGCTTGGGTTTTCCTTTTAACTGGATTACTTACTAGTTGTGTTAAATGGACAAGTCATTCAACTGCTGAGTCTCATTAGGCAATCTATAAAATGAGGATATTACTTAACTATAACTACTTCAAAAGATGGTTATGGGGGCAGGTAGGTGGCGCAGTGAGTAGAGTGCCGGCCCTGGAGTCAGAAGGACCTGAATTCGGATCCGGCCTCAGACACTTAACACACACAAACAAAAACCTAGCCGTGTGACCTTGGGCAAGTTACTTAACCCCAACTGCCCTCCAAAAAAGCAAAAAAAAAAAAGATGGTTATGAAGAAAGTGTTTTTTATAAACCTCAGAGTCCTATGTAATGTGAGTTATTATTTTGTGTCAGAAAGTGGCTTGAGATTGTCGAAAGCTAAATGTAGTTTCTCAGATTTAATTTGGGACCTAGTTTATTACTGCAACAGCAACACTTGTCCAAGGTATATAATGTACTGATTAACTCAAGGGACTGTCATATGATTTAATTTCTTCACAATACACATTCTTCTTCTGTTTTGCTGTTCGGTATGGACTGTTAAGACAATCTCTTTTGAGTGGCTATTAATTTCACTGAAGAGATCCTGTGGCAGCCTGGAAGCCTTGTGTTCTACCTTCTTTGACAATGAGAACAAGTAGAAGAATAAACAAGCTATATCTCTTGAGTTATCTTGAGTGTTGTTAAAAAAGCCATATATCTAGGACTTAGCTTATTAGCATGTACCCCTTTATACACCTGCCCTGGACTCACGTGTTCTCTGCATATGTGTCCTCTCTTCATGGATGTTTTTGTGTGTAGGCCTTTTCCATTGGTGTATGATCACCTATGGAAGGTTATACCCTATGTGTATTAGGGACCCCAGAATATTTTTCCTTATTACTTTATATGCTATTCTGTTTGATTTAATAGATTATTTTAAGCTAATAGGTTTTCTGACTAGTTGTGGAAAAGCAAATACATTGATAGGGACTCATCAGGTACATTTTTTGAGTGTATATTGACAGAATTGAACCTCAGATAATTTTTCTGGGGGGGTCTACTTGTGAGAGAGGTGCATATGATACAAGTACGGAATCAGCCTATAGCCCTCCCATCATTACTGAGGCAAAATGAGTGGAACTGTAGTACTCCTTTCTGTAATATGTCTTTCAGGCTATCTTTCAAAATGATTTCTTTTGTCATTTGATGTTCATTTTGTTTTTTGGAGGGCAATTGGGTTAAGTAACTTGCCCAAGGTCACATGGCTAGGTTTTTGTTTGTGTGTGTGTTAAGTGTCTGAGGCCGGATCCGAACTCAGGTCCTTCTGACTCCAGGGCCGATGCTCTACTCACTGCGCCACCTAGCCGCCCCATTTGATGTTCATTTTAAAGCTGATTTCATTTGTGCAAAATACTATATTATGCTGTATGTATGTATGTGTGTATGTATGTATGTATGTATGTATGTATGTATGTATGTGTATGCCAATGGGTTGGGATTAGAGGGAGAAAGGGCTAGGAATTCTTTCTCCATGATGAGGAAAAGCAGAAATGTTTTCATTTTTTGGATTTTCCCATACATAACATTTAAAAAAAATTCTGAACACACTTATTACTTTGTGAATTATCTTTCAAATATTTTAGTAGATTAAAAGGGGGTTATTTTTCTTTTGTTTTTTAAATTTAGTACAAACCAAAAGGTTAAAAAAATTTCCTGTAGACATCTGAATACCATAAGATTTTGAAATCTGCAATTTCTACTTTGTGAGTAATCAAGGAAGGTGGGAGTGGAAGTGGGAGGAGGTTAAATGGGATCTTTTACTTGGGTCCTTTTCTTTCTTTTAGATTCTTACAACAACTATACAAGGATAATTCAGAGTTCAAATTGTGCTTACTGAAGTTTATTGAGGTACTTAAGAAATTAGATTTACAAACAGATATGATTCTTCAGTATACAGAGGTAGCATGATGTAGTGAGTAGAAGACCAGGCATAGAATCAGGAAAACCTAGGTTCACTATTGGCTATATAATTATGGACAACCATTTAACCTTTTGGTATCTTAGGCACCCACTTAAGACTATAAGTTTCACAGAAGTTAGCATTTTGCATCTTTACACATTAGGAATTCTTTATACCATTTGGTCCAGAATGATAGAGTTGGACCAAAACCAGAAATTAAAACTGCAATGCAACTTATCTTATTAAGCTTCTCATTTATTTAAGTACCAAGTATTCTGAACTCAGCAAGGTAAATCATCCTTTATTTCTAATCAAAGAGATGGTATAAAGAAAACAATGAGACCAAAAAGAAGGTAAGAAGGTAGGATGGAAGGAAGAAAAGGAAGAAGAGAAGTTGGGAAGAAAAAAGAAAAAGGGAAGAAAAGAAGAAGGGAAAGTAGGAAGGAGGTAATGAAGGAAGACACTGAAACCATAGAGAAAAATAACTGTCTCTGAAAAAAAGCAAAAATTTGCAAATATATATTTTTGGAATTGAACATTCCTGAATCCTCAGATTCTACTTTTTTTTTTTGGAGGTGGGAGTCCAGGTAACCAGAGGTTGACTTGCCCAAGGTCACACAGTAAGTGTCAAGTGTCTGAGGGCAAATTTGAACTCAGGTCCTCCTGACTCAAGGGCAGGTGCTCTATTCGCTGTACCACCTAGCTGCCCCAGATGCAACTTCTTAAAAATAAATGTTTCAAATTCTATTTTAATTGAAAAGTGTTGTGATGGATAGAATGCTGGGTTGCTAGCAAGGAAGATGTGGATTCAAATCTTGCTCCTGACACTCATTAGCTTTGTGACCTGGGCAGGCTATTTCCCATCTCTGAGTCATTGTTGTTTTGTTGATGAGTCCTCCCAACTCTTCATGATTCCATTTGGGGTATTCTTGGCAAAAATGCTTGGAGTCATTTGCCATTTCCTTCTCCAGTACACTTTACAGATGAAGAAATTGAAGCAAACAGGGTTGACTTTTCCAGGGTCACTAATAAGTGTCTGAGGATAGATTTGAACTTGGGTCCTCCTGATTCTAGGGCCAACCCTTTATCCACTGCACCATCTAGATGCCCTTCCTTGGGGTCAATCTTTCTCAATATCCCTTTCAGATCTAAATCCTGTGAACCTAGGAAAGCTTGGGCTGGTTAGAGAATCAGCAAAATGGAAAGGAATTGCACTTTGCTTTCTTACTTTTTCACTTTAGCTAGAATTTTATACCTAAAGTTAAGAAAACATGTATGCAAAAGGATCTGAAAACCCATATGTTCTTTGTCAGTCTTGTACTATGTGTTTTCAATGAGATAAAATAGGTTATTTAAACTTTGAATTTTCCCATAGGGTTTAGGAGCTTCAGCTGTTTATCCAGCAGCACACTACTTAAAAATAGATGGGATGACATTTGTGGGTTGGGGTATTTTTATATCCTTTTGAGAAAGAAGCAGGACTTTAATGCCACATTTACCATTTGTATTACATAAGAACAACAAGCTTTATGGGATAAGAACTGTGCATAAAAAACAACAATTCTCATTCTTAACCAATAAACCATGGAGCTATTGGAATCAATCAAAATCATTTTTGTTAGATAAACTGAAGGGAGTGAAAGTATACCACTCCATGTGAAGGCTTTGCTTTTGAATTACTAAAATTAGTGTAAAGGCCACAATAAAATAGGTCAGGAAAAGCTGAATATGGAGATTTTTCTCCTGTCCTATAATACTAGTTATGGTGACACATTAGATTGAGTAGTCCTTTCAGAAACTATTTTACAATCCTTTTTGGACATGTTAATTATGTTTGACCAATTAGCTAATACATAAGCAGTTAATCTTGTCCTTAACCTTCTTTTCTCAAATTATATTATACTTTTGATGAAAATTAAATAGTTTAAACTGAAAATATACTTTAGCCAGATATTTCCATTCTCATAGGTATACCCAAGAACTTGAGGCAATCATGGCCAAATGTTCAAATCAAAGGTCTGATCTTAGCAGCTCTGCTAACTACAAAAGATGCTGAAACCAGGGGGAAATGAAAAGAAAGGCATCTCCTTTTAATCTAGTAGAACATTGTTATCTCAGAATAATACTGATTTTATTAATAAAAACATACTTTAAAAGGAAATTGCCTTTACCGGGTAATATTAAAAAGGAAATCAAGGTTGGATAGGTCAGTTAGGGTGGGCACAGGCCATCATCATGTCTCATTTTTGTCCCAACTCTTTATAAAATTTGAGACAATTGCTGGCATGTGCCCAGAGAAAGATGATGCAATTAGCTCCTCTCCTTCCATAATTTGAATAGGGTAGTGAATGTCACAGCTCAGATGAAGGGGATCACCTGAAAGAGGAATTACACCCTTTGCTCATCATGGTATATGAATAAAACACTTTGACATGTTATATTTTGTGCTTACCTCTTCCCTCTCCCCTCTCCAAACCTTCTATTCCCAGAGACTATTGTAAAGTGTGACCAGGTGGTCAAACAGGGGAAGGAGATATAATCGAATAACTCCACTCCTAAATCTCCCACAAAATGATAGAATAAGTAGCCAGCCCACCTACATGGCACATTGTTTTGGCACAACTGCATTTCCTTTTTTTCCCTAGCTTCTGTGAATGCCTTTAATGAACCATGTACTCCCAAGAGCAAGGGTTTTGTATTTTCTTTTGAAAATCATTGTCAACTACTGAGCGCTCTGTAGCATGCTAGATAAATGATAAATACTAATGATGACTGAAGAAGCAAGATCCTGAGGGCCCTGATTGCTAACTTGAGGAGAATTCTGAATGAGGGGAAAAATCCATTTTTGACAGAAAAGCAGGCTTAACCTGTAGTTAGGACTAGCCATTATATCTGAAAAGCCTTGGTTACATATGGTGCATGCTCTTCATGAAGTGGCAATGGTAGAGTGATATAGTACTTCCCTCCTAAGTAGAGTTTTTGATAGATATCCCACCCTGTTCCCATCTTTGTAGGATGTAACAGGATTCTTCTAATTTAATGATACCTAATTTTCCTTTCCATTTTCCTTCCCTCTAATATTTAAATCTTCATTGTAATATGACAACATAAGTGACAAAATATCATGTTTTTCTTCCTAGATGAATGAGATATGAAGAAATAAGGTAATTATTAAATTATATTTAATATTTAAAAATTAAAATATATTTAATCCATATTTTCTGTGTCCTTTTAAAGTTGCAGGTAAATAATTTCATGTATCAATGTACTAATTTCATGTATCAAATTTATACTAATAGCTTCATAAATGAGAAAAAATACCAAGTTTGTATTTCTCAAATGGAAATACCAAGGTACTTAAATTTTCAAAACATTTGTGAAAATAATTAGTGATTTTATTGAGCAAGAAAGTGAAAGCTTCTAGATGATAAAAATAATCGGTCAAGGAAGAATATATAATTTTATATCATCCTAATTTGTGAATCCTTAGTGGTTTCCTTATTCAACTGTAAGCTTCTTGAGGGCAGATACTGAGTTGTTTTGTAATATCGTTTGTCTAGTACCTATCACAAGATCTTGCCAATAGTAATCATTCAAAAACTATCTGTTGAGGTTAAGGGTTGAGTTAATATGTAACATACACAAATTCCCTAGAAGTGAAGATGAATTGTTTCAATTCAGTGGCTTTGAATACCCAATGCAAAGAACTTCAAAAAAAGGAACCTAAAACATTGTTTATTAAGTGGAATTATTATAGGTGCTGCAGGGGTTTATAACAGAGAGCATACATAGTAACTATTATTTATTTATTTATTTATTGCCTTTTTGGAGGGCAATTGAAGTTAAGTGACTTGCCCAAAGTCACAAGGCTAGTGTGTCAAATGTCTGAGGCTGAATTTGAACTCAGGTCCTCCTGACTCCAGGGCTGGTGCTCTATTCACTGTGCCACCTAGCTACCCCATAACTGTTTACTATTTAGATTTTTCTTTAATTTAATAGAATCATAGATTTAGAACTGTAAAGGATTTGGAGATTACCTGATACAAGTCCTTTATTTTACAAATGAAGAATTGAGGTTGTGTCCAATCAAGATGTCCTAGACTGGCCTCATTTCCCTTACCCAAGACAATTAAGTCAAAGCCATGTTAACCATGCAGGGCAGAAGCAGGCTTGAAGTTTCTACTTCATCTTCCCAGAAGGTCTCATGAAAATTGTGTTTATCTCTTGATTCCTGTCCTCACTATGACAAAGTGCTTCCCTGGGGGGAGAAAGAGTTTTTTTTTTCTGTTTGACTAGATTGTAGCCTGTAGAGGATGAAGCATAGAAAGCAGCTGGTTCTCAGTTACTAAGGATGGGCTCTGAAAACTGGGCAACTGAAATCCCTAGATTTTATGCCCAGCCACGTTGGTTATAAAGGGCAACATCACAGTGGTGGGGTTGCCCCTAAACCTTCCTTAAGGTGAAACAGTCTTACTAAGAACCAACTGTCTGTGGTGGACAACAGGACATGGCAAGTCATAGGTAAAAGAATCTATTTTTCTTCTGGAGTGACATGTTTTTAGTCCAATGGGATCATTTCACTTATACAAATTATAGAACCTAAATGTTCCTTGACAACCATAGATATTAAGTTTTTAACCAGTCAGTTGTATAAGGAGGAAATGTCAATTAGCCAGAGTTGCAATGTTAAGGCTTCTTATTTTCCCAAAGGAGTTAAAATCTATAGCGATATAAACTCTAGCAACTTAAAATTGTGAACAAATGCCTCCTTACTAAATTATTCTGTGAATAATTTTGATCACAACTTATTTTCAAAATTATTATCCCCACTAAAACATAACTTGTGTTCTAATGTCTTATGTGTATTACACACCCTTTGCAAGGTAGTAGTATTTGTAGTACCTATGCTACTAGGCAGGTAATAAATAATAATGCATTACCAAACTAATGTTCATACAGTCATTTGACCAAAATGTATCAATTGCTTGTGATGTCAATTTAATGCATTATTTATTATTTTAATTATTTAGCATATTATTTATTAATTTGGCATTATTATTTCCAATAATTTCTTTTTTGTAGAGAAGTACAAATGTTCTTATCCATTGAAATGCATTAATTCTAAGAGCCTGGCTGTGAGCCCTGTTATTTCTAAAATTTCTAATTACTCTAAATGGACTAGGAATGAGGATGAAGGCATTTGTTTCTAATACCAGGACTCACTAAGTAGATCTTCTGAGTTAGTTTATGGTGGTGGGTGGCTGTTTTAGTATTTAGGTACTTGTTAATTTCTTTGTGATTTAATTCATTCTTACTAGGGGGTTTGCCTTCTAAATCTGAATTTGACAAGTTTTAATAGTATTATTCTAGTAAGAAAAACAATAGTAACATTAATTTGAAGATTCTCACTATTGAAGATAAAATTGACTATCTTTTTCTTAGGAATATTAAGTGGGAAATTTAATTTTACTTACTTGCTCAAATGTGGAGTTGAGCATTCAGAGAGTAGTAGACACATTCATTTACCATACATAATAAAGAAACGATAACCATTTCTTTTAATGAGGTTTTTAAAAATTCTAGGTAAAATTTAATGTGCCGCTAAGACTTTGGTGAAAAAGGGTTATATAATAGAGGGGACAGCAAATTAGAACTAGGAATGAAGACAAGTTACATTTACATATCCAGTTCCATCATTGTAGCAAACTTTAAACATGTAATAAACTTTAAAAAGAGGTTAAAGGGCACTTATCGCCTGTTCTGAGCACAAAATTAATGTGTAAAGCATTTGCTAATGTTCAGTCCTTTGATTTCAAAGAAATATAAATTAGGATTACTAGGAAGAAGAAGATACTTTCTTTCATTTAACCTATACATTTAATCATTAGCTGCTCTTTGAAGCCATTCAGTTATAATAATGATTTTTCTCTAAGGGCTAGAGAAGAGTTAGGCAACTATGACACCAACTCCATATAGTGACCCTTTAGACACCTGTTCATAGCACTTATCCTTTTTTCCTTGTTTTTCCTATTTCTTTTCTTTAAGTCTCCCGCTTCCTTTCTTTTATCTGTCTCATGTTTCTTCTCTTTTACTTATAACTAAGTTATAAGTCATATATGCCAGATGATGGTCCACAAACACAAGTTAACGTGTTGGTCACCAAAATATTGCTTACTGAAACCATGGTATGATATGACCCATGACTGGAACATAGCACTGTAAGGTTATGTTAAAAAGGAACAGTCTGGATAAAAGCAGGGGAGGCATAGTATTGTGCATTAAGAAGGGATTTGAGCATGTGAGCTAGAATGTGAGAAAACAGGGACTTTCTTATATTTTTAAACATATGTCTTCAATTTTTAGCAGAGTGATTTGTACATATTAAGTGTTTAATAAATTATTTTTCATTCATTTATTCTTTCATGTGAAGAAATCCAAGGACTGGAACAGGAAATATTGTGAAGAACATCTTGATGAGAGTCAATAGCGAAAGAAACACACAGTACTGTGCTGGTAACACTTGGCCAGGAGGAAGGCATGGATAGTGGGTTTGAGAAGCAGATCACAAAATTGGAATGGAGTCAGGATATAGTAGTGACATCTGACAACTAAGATATGTTATGGATCTACTTCTCTGCTTAAAGCAGAGCCAAGATACATTCTCAACTGGCCTTCATGATAATTTTGTTCTTAAACATGTAGAGAAAGTGACAGGGAAAATTGGACTTTTGGATCTGATTCTTACCAGTAAAGAAGATATGGCTATTGAAGTAGAAACGATGAGAAGCTGGGGAAGAATGATGGGAAATCTAAAAGGAAGTGATCCCTTCAAAATTTCTAGTACTATTCTAGAACATAGTGTTACAGTGATGATTTCTGAGCATTGAAAAAGGAAAATAGTGATCACTTAGAGGGTTTAATCAAGAATCTATCATGCCATATAAACTTCATTTTTGGGGGGTGACAGTTTTTGTGCCAGGTCAACTCATGCCAGTCCAGTTATTTGGACTTGACAGCAGAATATGATGAGATACTCATCTGGCATATAAAATTTACCAAAAAGAAATTTACTTAATAATAAAATTTAAAAATGATATAGTCACTGGTTAAGATAGGTGCAGTTCCCTTCTGCATTTGGCATGGTCATAGTGCCTGACCCAAAACAAAATAAAACAAAAACATCAACATATCAGGTAGTAGGGAATTCCAACATGTCTAAGGAGGGCCAGTTCCCCAAAGACTGTGCTTGTTAGCCCTTGGGCTATCGGGAAGCCATGGGCTTAAGATCAAGTTCTATTTTATTATTTTAATTATTTAGCATGCATTTATTAATTTAGCATTATTATTTCATATGATTTCAATGGAATGGAACAATGGAATCCTAAAGATGGCCTCCCTTCTCCCTTAAAGAGAAATCATACTAGCCTACATAAAATTGATGATGCTCATGTCACAGACAGTGTTACTAGACCAATCAGAGCAATTCTACAGATACAGTATTCCTTGCTTGTAGCAAGGTGTTTAACAAAGTCCTTTATATTAGAATTGTGGACAAAATATAGATATATGGGATAAATGATCTCAGATAGATTCAGAATTGGTAGAATGACTAGATTAAAAAAATGATTGATAGGTTAGTGTCAATCTGGAGGAAAGTCTCTACAGCAGTGGTCCAGGGGTCTGTGCTTGGTCCTTAGTCATTTGACATTTTATCAATCACTTGACTAAGGGAACAAATAGCACGCTTTATAAGTCTGAAGATGGCACAAAGTTGGGAAGCATATCTAACACACTGGATAAAAAATAATAGCTAACATATATGTAGTGCTTGAAAGTTTTGAGTACTTTAGATCTTATCTCACTAAATGGCAGAACAATAGATTTAGAATTTAGACTCATAGCTGGAAAGAACTTTGGAAATCTGACAAATGCTGAGATTAAATTAGCTGGCCAGTCAAGGTCATACAACTACTAAGTGGCACAGTTGGGAAATCCAAAACAGTTCTTTTGATTCCAAGGCCTGAGTTCTCTTCCCTACAACACAATGATGGATAGAATGAGCTACTCACTGGCAGAGAGGGTGCTTTTCCTGGAGTCAGGAAGACCTGAATGAAATTTCAGCCTTACACACTTACCAGCTATGTGACCCTGGGCAACTCACTTAACTCTGTTTGCCTCAGTTCCTCATCTGTAAATTGATCCAGAGAATGAAATGGCAAAATGCTTTGGTATCTTTGGCCATAAAACCCCAAATGGGGTTATGAAGAGTTGGAAAATGACTGAACAACAACAACCTCACTGATTCTACACATTAACTCTGGGAGACAGGTGCTATCTTTGTCCATATTTCACAAAATGATAAAGACGGGAAAACTGAGTTTAAGTGGCGTGAACATGGCCATACAGCTAGTTAGTTATCTGAGGCAAGATTCAAACCCCACCTAGCTACTTAACTACAATGGATAATAGACTCAGGAATAAAATAAAAAATACCTCGTGACAGGCTAAAATACTGGAATATATTTAGTAAGGTGAAATTTTCATAGCGTTGAGTGTAAAATTTTACATTTGCCTTCATAAAATAGACCACACATAGCCAAGAGCCATGGCCAGACTAGATGTCAGCTTCCTTTTCTAGCTTTGATTTTACCTCCAGTCCAAGGCTGAATTATTCTGCAGTAGGATCCTCTTCTGCCTGAGCAGAGCCCTTATTAGGTTTTGGTGAAAAATGATTCTCCTTGCAACCACCTGAACCTATGCTCAGCAGGATATTTGGATTATGAGCAAAGAAATTCCTTTCACCAATATTTCATCTGTGGTGGGTACATAGCACCCTACTGAGTTCCTTGAAACTGCTCCCACCCCTCCCCCCCCAAATGTGGTTCATCATCTCTCTCTCTATCTCATTCTTTTTTTTCTTTAAAAGCCTAACAAATTTTATCACACTACACAGTATTTCCCTTACAGCTCACCAGAGACATATTAGCACTTGAAAAATCTGTGGCAGTCCATTTAGCCTGCTCTATTACCTTCTCCTTTATAGTATTAGCTTTCTGAATAACTCACATGTACATTGTGTAATCTTCCAACCCAACCTATTTGTTGGGGTCAATTAAGACAATTGGTAGTACCTACAGGGCTGACCTTGGAATCAAGAAAATCTGCATTCAAATCCTGCCTCTGACACATGCGCCTGTGCAACCATGGACAAATCCCTTAATCTCTCTGTTTTCTGGACAACTCTTAAATATATCACATTACAGTTGTCCTCAGTGAGTGGAGGGAATTTCTATACCAGGAGTTCCTCACAGTGTGAAATCACTGGTTCAGATCAAAACAATTTAGGGGAGAAAAGATTTAAAAAAAATACAAGTCAGAAGAAAGTCAGGACAGACTTGGAAGGGATTTCAAAGACCTATGGCAAACTCCTTTACCAGCTTCACTTCTCAACATTTATTTAATGAATCATTCCCAAGATGATTAAGGGGCTCTGTGGCAACTAGGGGCAATTTGTTTTTTCCACTGACAAAGCCAATTAGACTCCTCCCCCCCACCCAAGGCTGAGGAACTTTGGACACCATCACCTAAAGGTGAAAACATGCTGACAGAGTAACTGCAGAGCAATACCAGAAAAATAGGACAAAACAAAACAAAAAAGTACCATTTTTATCTACATGAAGAGACAATGGAAAAGAGCTGCTGATAATTTTACTAAGGAGAAAGATAGAGCAGAAGGCTCCCCCAGATTTAAGAACTATAGAAGGAAACAGGACAGGACCAGTTAACACAAGGAAAACCCTATCAGAAAAAAAAGCTTAGAAAAATAATCTAAGATTGAATGTTAGAAGTAAGCAATGCTGTGCTTCACAAAGCAAGTTGTCTGAGGAAGGTGGACGTACGAGTTTTGATGGTTCTATTATCTCATCCCTGTGGATATTCCCTCCATGATCCCACAGCATTATCTATCCATGCCTCCCTATTCTGTTGAATTCTTGTCAGCATCTTTCTGTAAATCCTCCATAGAAGCTAGCTCCAACAGACTGGAGATCTTTTGATTATTTTCTGTGTCTATTATTGACATATTTGCTGTGTGGTCTGTTCTTCACTCTTGCTAACAAATATTTTTTTTTCCTCTTCCAGTCATAGAGGTCTTTTAATGATGTTTTAAAAATCTTTTCTTACATATACATTTTTATTGATTGCTTCAGCCTATCATGAAACTCTTTCAGTCACCTGTAATTTTGATTCTTCTGAGACTGTGGTATTCCATGATTTGAATTTATATAGCAAATAAACACTGGTGCTAAAAAGATGAGCTTTTCCAGGATTGAACATCTTGGGCTCATTGAAAATAATGGACTAGGTGGCGCAGTGAATAGAGTACTGGCCCTGGAATCAGGAGGACCTGAGTTCAAATTTGGCCTCAGACACTTAACACAAAAAACTAGTGATGTGACCTTGGGCAAGTCACTTAACCCCAATTGCCCTTCCTTCCCCCTTCAAAAATAAAAAAAAAAATAATGAAAATAATGGACAAAGTTAATGGGTAAGAAGGTGAAAAGAACAAGGACTTTAAAGAACATTTGTCTACTTTTAGGATCATGGCTAAACAAAGACTCGCTTTTTTTTGCTGTCAGGTCAGAAGCAAATACATTTGAGTATTGTAGTCTGTTATATAGTTACTAAGAAGTAACAAGTCATCATCTTAAGGTAGTCATTAATAAAGACATTATTTTCATTTGAGTGGAGAGGAAATGAATTACTTAGATTTACTCCAACTAGTCAATACAGAAAACCAGTATCTGTCCATTTCTCAGAGGGGCACATACTTCAAATTAAAAGGATGCCTTTGGAGCAAGTTAGAACCAATTGTAGAGAACTGCTTGTTAAATTTTCAGTGTGTGTATTTACACCCCAGAAACTAGCAAATCCTACAAATCAGGATTTGATTTATTGTTTTGTTGATTGCCTAGACTTAAGAAAGTGTTAGAGAAAATATTCAGGTTAAGTTTGAAAGTGTGTCATGTATAGTTTTTTTGGGGGGAAGCACCTGCTATTAAACATTCATCAGTACTCTTCCACTTCTCTAGGACTGAAAAAAGAAATGATTCAATATGGAACCTCTCTTGAATCTGGACCAAAAGTACTTGGAAAGTAACTAGGCTGGGAGGAACTACATGCTGGGTCATTTAACAGACTTATGGAAGTGATCTGCTATCACAGATTTTTGGGAAATTTTGGAGAATTGATGAGATATTATGGCCTTCAAAGATTAATTTCATTTCCTATTCTGACATTTAGTACATCAGGGCACTATTGTGAAAATCATAAATTTGAATTTTAGTAAGAGATTTGATAAAGTTTCACATAATTTTGTATTAAAAAATTTAAAGCACAGAGACTTTTAAAATTCTTTTCAGTACCAAATTCTCTCCCTTCCTCTAGTCCCTCTGTCATCCAATGACTGAGCAAAGCAGTTTCTTAGATCAACGATTCTCAAACTTTTGAGTACTGTGGCAGGGTGAGAGATCCCACAATTCAATTCTCTCAACCATCCACTGGAGTGCATGGCCCTAGATATTTACTAGCTGTGTGACCATGGCCAATTTGCTTAGCCTCTGCTGCCTCAGTTTTCTCATTTCCAAAATGGGGATGATAATGATTTCTTCCAGGGTTGCTATGAGGATAAAAATGAGATAAAAATGTTAAAGTACTTTGCAAACCTTAAAGTGGTGTATTAATACTAACTATTATTATAGTTGTTTGTGAATGGCACAGAGCTGAGAAGGATAACCAAAAAAATTTTAAAAGGATGAAACAGTTGAATGAAGTCAACAACCTTAAATTTAATAGGAACAAGGGGCAGCTAAGGTGGCACAGTTGAATAGAGCACTGGCGCTGGAGTCAGGAGGACTTGAGTTCAAATCTGACCTCAGACACTTAATACTTACTATCCATGTGACCTCGGGCAAGTCACTTAACCCCAATTGCCCTGCCTTACCCCCTCCAAAAAGCAAAAAAAAAATTAATAGGTATAAGCATAAAACCCTATACCTGAATTTTATGCTAAAATCAGTTGTATAAGTACAAGATGAAGTAGATATGGCAAGAAAGCAAAACAAGCAGCTGTTGTAAAAAAGACCTGGGTGTTCTAGGGGACTTCATGCCCAACATGGTTCTGCCTCGTAAAGTGGCAGTTAAAATAACTGATAGGATCTCAAGTTGCATTGAAAAAATGTAGGTGAAAGAGATTCCATCCTGCTGTAGTCTGCTCAGGTCAGTCCCACATTTAGAGAGGTATGTACCATACTGGGAGCTTTATTTTAGAAGTGTCATTGGCAAGCTGTACTATATCTAGAGAGTGACCTAGATGTGGGGGGACATTAACTATGACCCATGAAGACTGATCAAAGGAATTGAGGACATTTAGCCTGGAGAAGAGAAGACTGGGCTGGGGGTGAGGGAGGGGAGATGATAGAGATCTTTAAATTATTGAAGGCCTGTCATGTAGAAGAAAGATATGATTTGTTCTGCTTGTCTTTGGAAGACACATAAGGAAAACCTTTCTAATGGAGTAGAGATTTACAAAAGTGGTAAACTCAATGAGCAGAGAGCTTACTGTCAGTGAAGATTTTCAAATAGAGATTAGATGACCATTTGTCATCACACACATATGTATACATACACCCACACATATGTACTTTGGCTAGGGATTAGGCCAGATGATGTTTGAGATGCCTTCTAAACTAAGATTATATTGAAAAAATAAACAATATTGAAATAAAATGTGTTTAATCTCAGAAATGTATTTTTAAAGCCCTCACATAAAATATCACACTTCCCTTTTCATAAATTCTTTAAAATAGTGGCATTTTCATATGAAGAAACATTTTTTGCCCTTCCCCCTCTCCCACATCCCCTGAAGCCTTTTAAAAAATTAATCTTTTATTTATTTTTAGTTTTCAACATTCATTTCCACAAGATTTTGAGTTACAAATCTTCTCCCTGTCTTTTCCCTATCCCATCCCAAGATAGCAAGCCTACTGAATACCCCTTCCCCCAATCTGCTTTCTCTTATATCCTCCCCTACGTCCCCCTAACTTTCTAGTAGGGCAAGATGGATTTCTATGCCCCAGTGCTTGTATATCTTGTTTCCCAGTTGCATGTAAAAAACAACTTTTTTTAAACATTTGTTTTTAAAACTTTGATTTTCAGATTCTTTCTCTTCTTCCTTCTTCACCCACCCTCACTGGGAAGACAAGCAGTTCAATATAGGTTGTACATGTGTAGTTACGCAAAACGTTTCCATTGTAGTTATATTGTGAAAGACTAACTATATTTCCCTCCATTCTATCCCACCCCCCACTTATTCTATTTTCTACTTTGACCCTGTCCTTTTCAAAAATGATTGCTTATGAAGAAACATTTTCAACTGGATACTTTAAAATAGATTTTCATTAATCTAGTCAGCTTTTAAGAGGCCCCTTTCAAAGAGGATAAAAGTTGATTTCTTTCCTATAATCATCTGAATTTTTTCAAATAATCATCTTTCCTATCTGACCATGATTTTAAAACACAATCCTCTTCTTCCAATCAACAAAGCACTATAGCTGCCATATATTTCTTATACACACACACACACACACACACACACACACACACACACACACACACACACACCAGGGTCAAGTGGAAAAACTAGGATTGAGGAAAATTTTCCTGAGCATTGAATCCTTTCCATTTTCCCAGGTTTTCCCACAAGCTCTTCCTGTTTCAGAATGGACACAGTGAGGTATCTTTTCAGGTCACCTACTTGTGGAGTGAGTAGGAGAGGCATTGATTTTTAAATTGCATGGCAATCAGCCCAGAATACCTGGGAGCCCATCAGCCACTTCCCTTTTTTAAAAAAAAATTATTATCACTCGTTGGGTAAAGGAAATCTTTTTCAATATCTTCCTAGCTCCCCCAGTCTTTTCCAGCTTCAGGAAATCTGGGCTCCGGTGTGACTGAAATAAACCCATTCTTTTTCTCACACTGAACAGAAGCTTTGGTGCATAGAAAAGCCAGTCCAGCAAATGATCCACCCCTTTATTTTCTGAGAAATTGGTCAAATCAGTAGTAATTGTGGTACTATGGAACTAAAGCAACTTGACGGTTTTTTTTTTTTTAACTCTGTGAACTTCGGCAGACAAGTAGGTTTGTTTTGTGTGGTTTTCATTCATTACAAGACTGGTAATCAACACAGTGCTAAAGCTAAAACAAGAACCCCAATTCAACAGTTAACAGCACATTGCTAAAATTAAAGAAAAAAATACAATTTTACAGACAAAACCCAGGTAGCAGAGGCCATGGAATAATTTTAGTAATTGAAACCTATTACTTTTGATTCTCATTTCACATACCCAGAAATGAAATGTCTTCCTAGCAAGTCAGAGAACACCACTTCGTATGTTTTTCTGCTTCCTTTAAAATGAATTAAATGTAACATCAGCTTACAATAGATCACGCAAACCCCAATACGATCTCATACTTTAAATGGGTTTACCTACCTTTCTTCCTTTGGTAAATGCTTTGATCTCTAAATTCACTTTGCTGTCAAGGTGATAAAATGTACTATTCACTACCCTGTTTTTCATGGTAAATTTTATTTAGACAGTGTTCTGGTTATAAAAGCTAGACTTCCTCCCCTTCCCCCTTGGTTGTCCTATAGCTTAACTATACATGCAAAGAGAATAGACCGGTATGTAGTTACAGGCTTTATCACACTGCACACCCCAGGTTCACATACAGGAAATTAACTCCAGAATGAAAAGGGAAAAAATGAATTTGTTTCAGATTTGAACACAAAGACAATATTTCTTTCCCTTCCCACCACCCAGAATTGTTGTCAACTTACCTTATTAGATGAAAAACCAAATAGAGTCTCTTTACGGAAAATTAAGTTCATTATTCATCTCAATTTGGATTTGGGTTATTGCAGCTGAAGGCATTTAAGCCTCTCTCTGCGATTTGCCAATGCAAAGTGGGTGAGTATGGCAGTAAACACAAGGGCTGAAGGGGAGTGGTTGGCCATCACTCACAACAGTAGACTTGTAACTTTAGCTTTCCATTAGTATGCAAATACTTAATGAAATGAAATCACCCAACTCAAGAACAATACTTAAACAACTACTGAGAGCAGATATCCAAATCCATGCAATTTTGTCTTAGCTTTTATTATGGTTGTGCTGCATGCAAACTATTCCAGCAGAATTCCACTGCTATCTTTCATTATCTGACCATATTTTCTCAGCATCACTCGATATTGATTCATTTAGTACAACATACAATGAACAATTTATATCCTGTCAAGGTGAATGGTATGTGGGATATCTAGATTATGCTAAAAAGGGATTGTCTGACTATCTTGGCTAGTGCTAGCAAAGCATATGACTCCTAGGTAATGAACATTTTATCTACATCCAAGAATCATTGCAGTTTTAAAAATAAAACTGTATGGGTATGCAATTCAGCTGGAACACCCTGATTTTTAATAAAGAGATAGATGTCCAGGCATCTAGGGACACAACAAGAGTGATGGCTATCTAAATTTTGGTAATGAAATTCTCACTTTGTCCACAATCAAGACATATTCTCTTACAACTCTTTGCATTTTTCCAAAATGAGGATTAAACACCTCTTAGGGACCCTTAGGGAAAAAAAGAACAACAGCCTGTTTTTTTTGTTTAGTGTTTCACTATGAAAAACTTGTTTGAAAACTTCTTTTAGCTAAGATATGCATCTCGTTGTTATATGTGGGCCACACAATGAACGGCTGGACCTATTCCACCAATCACTTTGCTTCATGAGATCTGAGCCAGCAGCATTTATTTTAAATCCAACTCTATCAAATGATAACAGAACCGCAAAAAAGCAATAAGAGTATTATTAATAGTCAAGAGTGACGTGACTGAGCAAAGCAGTTTCTTAGAATAACTGAAGGATTCTCAAACTTTTGGGGTCATTTGAGTACTTCAGCAGGGTGAGAAACCCCATGTTTCAGTTACCTCAACCATCCCCCACAGTGCATGGCACATAGAAAGTACTTAATTAATGATCTCCTCTCTTTCTCTCTTTTTCTCTCTCCTTCCCTCCCCCTCTCTTTCCATCTATCCATCTAATCCTATTTGTCCTAACAAATCAAAACCAGAAAAAAAATGCTCACCTGAATGAAGAAAAGCAGATACCTGTTGTTAACAAGGTATCAATTAATTAATGAGCAAATCAATGAATTAAGCAAATCTTTTATTGAGTACCTCCTATGTGTCTGGTCTAGGTAGATTATATGAAGAGGACTAAAGACCCCTTCCCTGCCCTCAGGGACCTACTGTAGTCTAGTGCTGTAACATAAAGAACAAAAGCCAAATTGTAAAAATGATAAGAGAGATTTCTGCAATGTCATATTAGTATAGGAGTTGGAGATATTAAATAAGTAAATTAATAATTTGTACCAGAAACAAAAGTAAAGACATTGCTATAAAACATTAATACTACAAGGGCCTAGCACATGGAACACTGGGAAGATCTGAGAAAACTACTAGTTGTAGAACTCTTATTCCTAATTTTCTTTTGTAAAAAGAAAAAAAGTGTGACCTTGGGCAAGTCACTTAACCCAACTGCCCTGCCTTCCCCTCCTCCAAAAAAAAGAAAAAAATAAAATAAAAAGAAAGGAAAAAAATGAAAAGAGAAAGATGAGATAACATGGTGTGGTATAATGGGTCAGGCATAAGACCTGGAGTTTGGAAGATTCTAGTTCAGATTTTACCTAGGATACTGATGACCCTGGACAGGTCATCAAACCCTTCTGTGTTTACTTAACTTACCTGTACAATGGAGTCTTAGATATGATGACCTTTAAGGTTCCCTCCAGCTCTAAATCCATGATCCTCTGGCAAAAGCTAACATGATCATTGAGAATCTCGGTATCTTCCTTCTTTGAAGCATCACATCAGATCGACATTTAGAGCCAGAAAGGAAATCAGAGGCCACCTAGTTCAGGGCTTCTTAAACTTTTTCTACTTGTGACTTCTACAGTGCTTCTTAAATAGTGTAAGTCTAGTCCAACCACCTCATTTTAAAGAAGAGGAAACCAAGGTCTAGGGAGTTTAAGTGATTTGCCCAACGTCAAAAGATATTACTTGTTAGAGGTTGGATTTGAATCCAGGCTTTCTGACTCCAGAACCAATGCTCTTTCCATTGCACCATTTTGGACCAAAGTTTCTTAAAATTTTCTCAAAGTGACATACCTCAGTAACAATACTTTAAATGAAAGAAAAATTTATAATTTCACCAGTGTGGTTTATTTACCCTCAGACATAGTTGTGACAAAAAGATTTATCTTCTGGTGGCCAACCTTATTGTCATGAACTTCTTTGTACCTAGCTAGTCTGGGTGCTCAGATGATAGATATATAGTCCATCTTTGTTTGTATTTGTACCCCCCAGTATTTAGCACAGTAACTTCTTCCTTCCTTCCTTCCTCTCTTCTTTCCTTCCCTCCTTTTCTTCCTTCCTCCTTTGCTTCCATAGGGTTATATTAGAAGGATTAGAAGTAGGACATGCCAGACTTTCCATTCTATTGGCAATACCTTTCGGAACCTTGGGCCTCCTTCATGCCACAGAGAGGCACCAGCAAAGAAAGACTGTGCTAAAATCATAACTGATCCCCTAGTCCAGTTGTTCTCCAGGAATTAAGTGACTATAAACTTCAGTGAAAAGCAGATTCAGAAAGGTTCATAAGCAATGTTTTACATGAGACATGAATGCAAGTTTCCTTAAAAGGGTCTCCAAGTTACTTAAATTTTTTCTTAAAATCCTTTATCACATACCAAATTGCTTTCCTTCTTAATGGGTAGCAGAGGGGCTGGAGGGAGAGAATTTGGAACTCAAAATCTAAAAATGGATATTAAAAATTTTTTTAGAAAATCCTCTACCATATTGACAATACTTCCTAAATACTTTAAAAAATAATCTATGATTCCATCAATGTGGCTACTTCCTCCAGTGAAATAAAGAAAAAAAGGGCTGAACAATGAGAACATGAAGATCAGTAGGGTGAGACAGGTAGGAAAAGAGATCTATGGCAGATAATTAGTGTCATAAATAAGTGACAAAGACTAGCAGGTAACTGACAGTGTCATGGTTAGGTGTGGTACAAGACACTGAGTCAATGACCCAATTTTTATTAATTAGACAAGAGAATTGTGATTGCTAAAATGAATTTGGGATGTGGAACTCACCTAGAGTGAGGTCAACAAAATGTGATAACTTTCATAGTATGCCAAAAATGAAAGAAAGCTACATTATTCATTGTGATTGATTTTTTTTGTAGCAAAGCAAAGGAATCTTGGCTACACAGGCCATAGATTATAGTTGTGTGTCAATAGGGTGTCTTGAGACCTATTGTGCAAAGAAAATACTTTTGCCCTAGAAACTTGCAGTTGAGGTTCATAAACAATTGAGACATATGACCATGAGTATCTAAAAACATTTTTAAGGGTTTACTTCAATAGTTATTTAAAATGAGTAAATTTGAATATTTTAGGTAATAAAAGACTTCAATTTATTTCCTTAAATTGAAAGATTTTGACAAAATTTTCAATAAAATGAGAGAGGAAAAATCAATAACTAAATAAAAAACCTGAAAAAGTAATTTGAAACATTACTTCATAACAAAAAGGGAATCTCAACTTAATAATGAAACAGCTTGCTAGGAAGAAAGGAGTGGTCACTGTTCCTAAAACCTCACTAAAGGAGCCTACAGATTTGCATAAACACCAGGAGGGTAACAATTCCTTTTTGAAATTATCATGTCACACAATACATCACTGAAAGTTGATATCTGAAGGGGTAATGTAAAGAAATAGTCTTAAAAGAGCTATAAGATATCTACTGTCTTAAGTCAATAGAGCAGGTCCAACTCAATATCGAGTATAGTTCTTTTAACACATATAAGATAGTCCATAATTATTTGCTAAACAAATATTGCTGAATAATAACAGATATTTCTATAGTACTTCAAAATTTATAAGGGCAAGGGAATAAGCATTCATATAGCCACTATTATAAGTCAGGTACTGTGCTAAGCACCTTTCTTTCTTTCTTTTTCTTTCTTTCTCTTTCCTTCCTTCCTTCCTTCCATCCTTCCTTTCTTTTTTCATCTTTCTTTCTTTCTTCCTTCCTTTTTTCATCTTCCTTCCTTCCTTCCTTCCTTCCATCCTTCCTTTCTTTTTTCATCTTTCTTTCTTCCTTCCTTCCTTTTTTCATATTCCTTCCTTCCTTCCTTCCTTCCTTCCTTCCTTCCTTCCTTCCTTCCTTCCTTCCTTCCTTCCTTCCTTCCATCTTTCCTTCCTTATTTTTCTTTTCCTTCCTTCCTTTCCAAATGTTATCTCACTTGAGATAACACATTTTACGTATATTACTTCCTTGAAATCTTATTACAAGGTCCATATCCCAAAAAAGTAAAAGAAAAAGGAAACATATTTATAGCAATTCTTTTGTGGTGGCAAAGAACTGAAATTTAGGGGATGCCCATTAATGGGGGAATGGCTGAACAAGTTATGATATAGGACTGATGGAATATTATTGAACTATAAAAAAAGATGAGCAACATGGTTTCAGAAAAGCCTGGGAAGACTTATATGAACTGACACAAAGTGAAGTGAACAAAACCAGAAAAACACTGTACACAGGAACAGCAATACTCTAAGGATGATCAACTGTGAAAAACTTAGGTACTCTGATCAATATAATGATCCAAGATAATTCTGAAAGACTTAAGAAGAAAAATGTTATCCACCTCCAGAGAGAGAACTGATAGAGTCTGAGTACAGATTGAAGCATATTTTTTCACTTCATTTTTCCTGCTTTTGTTTTCAATATTGTTAATATGGAAATATGTTTTGCATGATTTCACATGAATAATTGATATCACATTTCTTGCTTTCTCAATGGGTAGGGGAAGAGTGAGCTAGAGGGAGGGAAATTCAGAACCCAAAATTGAAAAAAAAAAGGAATATTAAGAACAAATTTATTTAAAAAAAAAAAAACCCAACCTTATGACAGCCTGTGAAGAAGGTACTCAAGTAGTATTATCCCCATTTTGCAAATCAGAATACTAAGGTTCAGAGTGCCCCTAAGACTAGTAAGTGTCAGTTGTGAAATATGGATCCAAGTCTTTCTGACTCTTAAGTTCAATATTGTAACATATATGCCATAAAGGCATGGAAGACCTGCAGAGACTCAAGTAAGGTATCAGAATGATGAATTCAATCTATTTTCCTCAAGAAACATTTGCTCATCATGCGCTATGCCCAATGGAAATGTGCTACTCTTTCTCAAGATGGAAAATGACACAATCTCTACTTTAGCAGAGTTGATAATCACATAGGAGGAAAAGATATGTCCACAGATAAGTATGATACAGTGTAGGACATGAAGGGGGTGAAGGAGAAGTCTTGAGAAAGCATTTCTCTAGAGAAAATTGAAAGGAAAATAAGTTTGAGTTTGTGAGAATTAAGGAAAGTTTCATGAACAAAGAGGAACCTATGGGAAAGCATCCTGAGGAAAAATCATTTACACAAGAGGTTTTCCCTATAGAAAATGTGTTTATAGGTACAGGGGAATGAAGTCTTAAATTTGAGCTGGAGAAAAGAAATTAGTGAATGACACAAAATATGAAAGTAAATTTCTAGACTGAAAACTAATGCCCAATATCCAGGAGTGGAAGTGGTGTAATTAATTATTGTCTTGCTATGAAATTCCAAGCTGAATAGAATGACTGACATTCCAAAACTGTATTTTTTTCTCAGCTATTCCATATTCCAAGAAACACAACAGTCCATTATGCTTCCAATCCATTGTCATATTAAAGGGGATTCCCCTGAGATTTCAATATTTCTAGCTGATATTCACAGAAAATATGACTACATACATTTATTCCTTTATGCTATCTAATGACTCATGTTTTTGCACCTCATATATTCTTTAAATAAGAGTTTTATGTTTTAAAAATAAGGAAAAAAGATCAATTATTTGATCTGGCATGCTATGAGTTCCCATCAATTTTAGGGCCTAAATAGAAAAAGCAGCTGCTGGTTCCCATTGCCTAAATTTAGATTTGGACACAAATTAAGAACATAATACTCAGATGAAATTCATTTATATTATATATCATTGCAAGGAAAATTTAGTAAAGTTTACAAGCCTTAGCCTAGTATTTATTTCAAATAGTATTTGCTGCCTTAGCACATTGAGAGGAAACATGGCAAGATTTGGATTTAAGTTCCACTGCTGAACATGATGTCTATATGACCCAGGGCAAATCTTTTCTTCCCCCTCTCCTGCCTCCCCAATTCTCTAAGAATGTAAGTTACACACACACACACACACACACACACACACACACACACAAACACACACGTGTCAAGTGGGCCAAACTACCACCGTCTTCAAGACCACCATCCCCTCCCTCAGATATCAGTGGAGACACCTCCAAACCCTGTATTCTA
Source organism: Gymnobelideus leadbeateri (assembly GCA_011680675.1). NCBI lineage: Eukaryota > Metazoa > Chordata > Mammalia > Diprotodontia > Petauridae > Gymnobelideus > Gymnobelideus leadbeateri. Next base: position 137,297 of record WOXC01008680.1, read on the forward strand.
GAAAAGAGGAGTCAAACAGAGATCCAAGTGCTGCTAGAACAAGGTTAAAATGTAGTTAGGAAATATTTAATAAAATGTATCAAAACATGATAGAACTTAGTTAATGTTAACATGTGGTTTTCTTATGTCATTATACAGACAGCAGGGATCCTTTTGTATGGTTTGCTCAGTTGTTTTTAGTTGCAGCTGACTCTTCATGACCCATTTGTGGTTTTCTTGGCAAAGATACTGGAACGATTTGCCATTTCCTTCTCCTTACTGACAAGGAACTGTGGCAAATAGGGTTAAAGTGACTTGTCCAGGTTAGTAAATGTCTGAGGCTTATTTTGAACTCAGGAGGATGAGTCTTCCACTGTGCCACCCATCAGCTCTATGCGTATGCTTCAGTGGCCCCCGTTTCTATCTGAGTTTGAATCAGTGCCCTTGTGGTTCAGAAATAGCAATATTTCCTTTGCTCCCAGACTCTTCACTAGTCGTACTTTCAGCCCCACCCCTGGCCATCAACCTGGGAAGCAGTGTGGAGGGAGATTCAACCTGGTAATTGCTTCTGCAGGTGTTGCAGCAACCTTCCCCTACCCCCCTCCCACTGTCATTTCCTTAGCAGCAACAATTATTGAAGAACATTATTGGCACTGACCAATGACAATATTGGAAAGAGATAGGGTTTTATCAGTGGAAATGAAATCAAAGAAGATACAACATGACCTGCTTTGCAGTTGTACCCTGAGGACCACTAGGCCTTTCTCTCTGATTTGTAGCCAAGAAAGGGGAGCCCTATCAGAATGTGAGCTTTTTGAAAGCAGAGACTATTTTCTTTTCCTATTTATATCTTCAGTGCTGAGCAAAATGCTTTGTATAGAGTAAGCACTTAATGAATTATTTTTCCTTCCCCCTCTCTTCTCTTTTTTTCTTTCTTTGTTCCTTCCTTCCTTCCTTCCTTCCTTCCTTCTTCTTCTTCTTCCTTCCTTCCTTCCTTCCTTCCTTTCTTTCTTTCTTTCTTTCTTTCTTTCTTCTTTCTTTCTTTCTTTCTTTCTCTCTTTCTTTCTTTCTTCCTTTTTCCTTTTTCTCTTTCTTCCTCTTTCTCCTCTCTTCCTTCCTTCCTTCCTTCCTTCCTTCCTTCCTTCCTTCCTTCCTTCCTTCCTTCCTTCCTTCCTTCCTTCCTTCCTCCCTCTCTCTCCCTCTCTTCCTTCCTTCTCCCCTTTGCCTGATGCCAATGAGCTCTTGTTCACAGCTGTTAATTCCACTGCTCTTGAGGCAAATCAAGCTGTCCAGGTTTTCTCACCAGTGTAAGCTCTTAAGAGCAGGATTTGTGTTGTATCCATCTTTGCATCCCTGATACCTAGCACAATGCCTCACACATAATAGGTTGCTTAATAAATTTTTAATTGCATTGGCCTGGAGAAATCAATGATTGGAAAGGCTATGCCTAGAAAACCTCGTTTAACAAACTGTTAACTTTCATTACCAAACAATTCATCTAAAGGAATCCAAAAAGCAGTCATTCTTAATGAGTTATGAAGGAAAAAGAAATGGAGTAGGAATGTTATCTAGATAATTATCCTAATTTCAGCATTTTGGGGTTAGACGATGTATGGGTATGCCATAGAGATATCTCGGGGAATGATCAGAATATGTATCTAAAGATCATGATCAGTGGACTTTGGGTAAACTCTGAGAAAAATATCAGTTTTTGACATCTATTTGTGGGTCCTTACCTGGGAACTGTTTTTTCCCCATTTGATGACCACTATGGAGGTTACTCTGGCTTGCTGGGCAGAGGTCATAAAGCAATTGTTAGGGTCCCAGGGCATGGACAAGGCTGACCTGGTCCCAGGTACCAGGATGCAATAGCAAGAAATGCCACTTTTCCAGAATATGTCAGTAAGCATATAGAACAAGACAACATCATTCCTACATTTCAATTTTTTTTCTGAGAAAAAGAACAATTCAATTCATCAAGCATTTATTAAGCACCTGCTATGTTCCAGGCATTGAGGACCAAAAGACATAAATAAAATAGTCCCTACTCTCAAGGAATTTATATTGTAGGGGTGTATATGTAGTAGAATATGTACATAGAAAAAGAAACATAAAGTCTATAGAAAACAAATACAAAGTAATGGGGGGCACTAAAAACTGAGGGAATCAGGAAAGGTATCTTATGGGAAGTGACCCTTGAGTTAGGCTTTGAGGGGAGTGAGGGATTTTAAGAGGCTTAGGTGAGGAAAGAAGGTATTCCAGGCATGGAGGAAGGCATAGAGGTGGGAGATGCAATGCTGAGTATCAGGGACATCAAATAGGCCAGTATGGTTGTACCACAGAACACATGAAGGGGAATAGTGTACAGTCTGGAAAGATAGTCTGAATCCAGATGGCAAAGGGCCATAGATGCCAAAGACAAGAGTTCATAGTAGAGAACCACTGAAACTTTTTGAACAGGGAAGTGATATAGTGAGACCTGTGCTTTAAGAATATGAATTTGCAGCTGTATAGATGGTAGATTTTAGAGAGAAGAGCTGGATGTAGTGATATTATTTAGGAAACTATTGCAATAGTTTCAACAAGAGGTGATAAAGGCCAGAAATAGGGTGGCTGTGGTATAAATGCAGGCAAGAGACTGGATGTGGAATTTGGGGACTGTACAATCAATTAGATTGGGAACTTAAGGCTACAACTTAATTACATTGTAAGGCTATTCAGTATGGCACTTTTATAGGTCAATGATGTTTATGATCCAAAATGGTATCCACTGAGACATACATAGACCCAATGTTTCCAATTTTTAATGGTGAGATGAAAATATTTGAGGATGAGTCCTTTAGGCTGTAGATGAGTGCTGAATCATGACCTGTAGGTCAACACAGAATAAAGCTATTCCATATTCCACAAGGCAACTCTTCTAAATATCTGAAGACAATTATCTTGCCTCCTCCAGGCTCTAGGTGGCTGGTTTTCTTGATTATTCCTTTTTTTAGACACTTAAATATTTATTTTAACTTATTCCAAAGGAAAAAAAATCCTCCCCAATTACATGAATATTTTAGGATGGAAAACAACATGGCCAAGGAAGTATAAGGAATCACAATAACAGTATTTCAGAACTGACAGGTACTTAAGCCACCTAGCTCAATCCATACCCAATTAAGAATTACCTCTACAACAGTCTCAAGAGATGATCAATATGCCTCTGCTTGCAGACCTATAGTAAGGTGAAACCCATTAGCTTCCACTTTCCATTTCACTTTTGGACAGTTCTAACTGTAATTAAACTTTTGCTAATGTCAAGCCTAATTCTGTCTCTCTTCAAATTCTACCCAATGCTTCTAGATATTCCTCCTGAGGGGAAGCAAAACAAGGCAATTCCCTCTTCCAAATCACATTTTGTTTCCCCTAAATCTTCTCTTCCCCAGTTCTTCAACTGACACTCTTCTTGTATATCCTCTGGTCTTATCATTATTCTGTTTTCCTTCTGCTGGACTTGTCCCAGATCTATTTATCTATCTATCTATCTGAGCACAATATTACAGATGTGATCTACCAAGGATAAAAAAAAGCATGACTATTTTCTACCTTACTTTGCATTAATTTTTTAAAATTTATTTTTAGTTTTCAACATTAATTTCCACAAGATTTTGAGTTACAAATTTTCTCATCTTTCCCCTACCCCCACCCCAAGATAGCAAACCTACTGAATACCTTTTCCTCCAATCTGCTCTCCTCCCTCAAACCCCCTCTAACTTTCTAGTAGGGCAAGAGGGATTTCTATACCCCAGTGCCTGTAAATCTTATTTCCCAGTTGCACGTAAAAAACAATTTTTTAAACATTTGTTTTTAAAACTTTGATTTCCAGATTCTTTCCCTTCTCTTCCCCCACCCCCACTAGGAAGATAAGTAATTCAATATAGGTTGTACATGTGCAGTTACACAAAATGTTTCCACAGTAGTTATATTGTGAAAGAGTAACTATATTTCCTTCCATCCTTTCCCACCCCCAACTTATTCTATTTTCTACTTTGACCCTGTCCCTTTTCAAAAGTTATTGCTTCTAACTATCCTCTCACCCAATCTGCCCTACCTTCTATCATCCCCCCTCTTATCCCCTTCCCCCCTACTTTCCTGTAAGTAAGATACCCAATTGATTGTATGTTATTCCCTCCTTAAGCCAAATTCAATGAGAGTATGGTTGACTCATTCCCTTTCACCTTCCTGCTCTTCCCCTCCATTGTAACAGTTTTCTCTTGCCTATTTTATATAATTTTTTCTATTCTATTTTTCCCTTTCTCCTTTCATTATATTCTCTCTGACCTCTTAATTTTATTTTTTAGATATCATCCCTTCCTATTCAATTGAACCTGTGCCCTCTGTCTATGTATACGTGTACACACATATACATATACTCACATATGTATTTATACACATGTTTACCCTTATACACACACACACATACACACACACATATATATATATATATATATATATACATATATATACATACATATATATTCCCTTCAACTATCCTCATACTGAGAAAAGTCTCATGAGTTATAATGATCATTTTTCCATGTAGGAATGTAAATAGTTCAACTTTGATAAGTTTCTTATGATTTCTTTTTCCTGTTTACCTTCTCATGCTTCTTTTTGCTTCTTGTACTTGATAGTCAAATTTTCTGTTCTGCTCTGGTTTCTTCATCAAGAATACTTGAAAGTCCTCTATTTCATTGAATGATCATATTTTCCCCTGAAGCATTATACTAAGTTTTGCTGGGTAGGTGATTCTTGGTTTTAATCCTAGCTCCTTTGACCTCTGGAATATCATATTCCAAGCCCTTCGATCCCTTAATGTAGAAGCTGCTAGATCTTGTGTTATCCTGATTATGTTTCTACAATATACAAATTGTTTCTTCTTGGCTGCTTGTAATATTTTCTCCTTGATCTGGGAACTCTGAAACCTGGCTATAACATTCCTAGGAGTTTTCTTTTTGGGATCTTTTTCAAAAGGTGACCATTGAATTCTTTCCATTTCTATTTTGCCCTCTGGTTCTAAAATATCAGGGCAATTTTCCTTGAGAATTTCTTGAAGGATGATTTCTAGGTTGTTTTTTTTTGATCATGGCTTAATTTAGGTAGTCCAATCATTTTAAAATTATCTCTCCTTGATCTATTTTCTAGGTCAGTGGTTTTTACAGTAAGATATTTCACATTGCCTTCTATTTTTTCATTTGTTTGGATTTGTTTAATAGTCTAATCTGTTTAATCTTGATTTCTCATAAAGTCATGAGCTTCCATTTGCTCCAATCTAATTCTGAAGGCATTATTCTCTTCAGTGAACTTTTGAAATTCTTTTTCCATTTGGAAAATTTGGCTTTTTATGGCATCATTCTTTTCATTGGCTTTTTGGACCTCTTTTGCCATTTGAGTTAGTCTATTTTTTAAGGTGTTATTTTCTTCAGCCAGGTTGTTGACTCTCTTTTCATGATTTTCTTTTCAAAATTTTGCCTCCATTTCTCTTACTTGATTTTCAAAATCCTTCTTGAGCCCCTCTATGGCCTGTAACCAGTTCATATTTTTCTTGGAAGCTTTTGATACAGGAGTTTTGACTTTGTTGACTTCTTCTGGTTCCATGTTTTGATCCTTTTTGTCCACAAAAAGAATTTTATGGTCTGACTGTGCTTCCTATTACTTGATTTTTGAGCTTTTTGCTATGGTAGAACTCTGCTTCCAGAGTGGAGAGAGCTGTGTTCCAAATTCCTGGGGCTTTCACAAATGTTGTCAGAGCTATGAGGAGGGCACCCTCTCTCCAGACACCCTAGGCTCTGGCACACTGGCCACACACCCCAGGACCACCACCCCAGACAGTGATCCAGATCCAAGCAAGTCAAAGCAAGAGAGATTACCTTCTGAATGGTTGCTTGGTCCTCCTACAATCTTCAGGCCAGGAGCTCTTGAGGCAGCAACAGAGCAGCAGCTGCCGCTGCCATGCCTCTGCCACCTCTCACCCCAGGGGGCGGGGCTGGACCGTGCTCTTCCATCATCCAGTTCCAACAGAGTTCCCCACTGACCTTTTACTTTCTCTTTGGTATTTGTGGGTTGAGAAGTCTGGAAACTGCCACAACTGCTGGTGATTCACTATCCTGAAGTAGGCTGCAGCTGGTCTGTGCCACTGGTTTGGGGCTACCCTGGGTCTGGGACCACACGGCTCATGTGGGACTGTTCTCAGCTCCCAGCTTGGTGTGATAGACCCTTCCTGTCAGCTTTCCAGGGTGCTTTCAACAGATTTGTTTCTCTCTGTTACTTTGTGGGTTCTGTCACTCTGAAATTTTTTTACAGGTATTGGAGGTAGTTGGAGCAGGAGCTCAGACAAGTTCTTGCTTTTACTCTGCCTTCTTGGCTCTGTCTCTGATTATTCTTTATAGTGTATGGTTTCTAGAACAATCATTGTGAGAAAAAGAGAGATGCTAGAAAACTCCATCCTTAATATTAACAAATATTTATACAGTGTTTTGAGATTTACAAAGTTCTTTCCTTACAATATTCCTGAGAGGTAGGAATAGCCAGTATTATGAATTCCATTTTAGAGATGAGGAAACCAGCATAAGAAGATTAAGACATTAACCTAAAGTCATACAATTAGTACACATTAGAGCTTGGATTCAAACCTGGTTTTCTCCCAACTCCAAGCAAATATTCTTTCCACTACACTGTTTTGTAGCATAGGTAGTGGCATTCCAGGTGCACATGTGCACATGCACACACACACACACACACACACACACACACACACACACACCTGTATTACCTGAATTGAGAAAAGGGAACAAAATGGAGGGATGATGGTGGGCACCAGCACTTTGTGTCTGATTCTGGAAGGCTCTATCATGGTTTGCTAATGTGTGAATCCATTTGTATCCAGATGCAGCCCAAAGAGGTGCCAAAATATGATAATCTATCAAGTCTAAAGAAAAAAAGTTTCTAGACCTGCTTTGTAAATCAGGATGAAAGCCACAGAATTGTTGTCCAGGACAGAGTTCCAGCAGCTGCTGCCAAATACTCAAAGGGCTTGAATCAAGATGCTATGCTGGGCACTGATAGGTTTGCTAATAGCAGGTCAGGTACAGAATGTAGAGTACAAAATGAATCAGGCATTTGGCTTAGGTGACTACTCAAATGGGAAGGATCCAGGTTGGACTAGCCCAGAGGGAATTTGGGGAGAAGCCCAGGGTAGCTAGTAGGGCTTTTCAATTTTGTGCTATAGTTAATCCCTAGTGGTGTCACATAGGATTTTATGATGGCCTTGAAGCTGTGCAGTCAGGGAGTTCCACATAGTTTTCTGGTACTGTGGAAATGTGCCTGGCCTGTTGACAGAAGGGACCAAAGTATTTACAGACCATTAGAATTATAAAAGTTGAGATCTGGAATGTCTTTCCCAGCATATGAGTCCTTCTGTAACATGTGCAATGACCAACCAGCCTTCAAGATTTATAGTGCTAGGGAGCTCACTGATTTTCAAGAGATCCTGCTCCATTGTGTATGGCTATAATTATTAAAAAGGCCTCTCCTATATTGAGCCAAAATTAATTGATCTGTAGTTTCTATCCATTGATTCTAATTCTGCATATTATTTCAACTGTAAAAGAACACCATAGAGAGGGAGAGTACAACCCTTGCTGTTGTTTCTTCATTCTTAACACCAAAAAAAGTTATTCCCTTTTCCATAAGACATCTTTTCAAATATCTGAAGACAACTATCACACTTCACTTATATCTAGGCTCTAGATTTCCATCTTTCTTTCTTTCTTTCTTTCTTTCTTTCTTTCTTTCTTTCTTTCTTTCTTTCTTTCTTTCTTTCTTTCTTTCTTTCTTTCTTTCGCTTTTTTGTAGGGCAATTGGGGTTAAGTAACTTGCCCAAGGTCACATGGCTAGGTATTGTTTGTGTGTGTGTTAAGTGTCTGAGGCCAGATCCTAACTCAGGTCCTTCTGACTCCAGGGCCGACGCTCTACTCACTGCGCCACCTAGCCGCCCCGATTTCCATTTTTCTTAATTGTTCTTCATAGAATGTGGTTTCTGGAAAGACCACTCTCTTCATCACACTTCTCAGGATGCTCTTTAGTTTATCAATATATCTATTAAAGTAAAAGCATACTCAAGAAGTGACTACAATGCTCCAGTTTTGTCTGACCAGGGCAGGGTCCAGTGCAGAGTCCTTTCTTCTGGGTACTGTGCTTCTGCTCATACATTCAAAGAGTATATTTTTTAAAAGTCATTTTGATCATACTATTGGTGCTTATTAAGCTTGTGGTTAAACAAAATCCCTAGGTCTTTTTCACCTGAACTGCTGTTGAACCAAATATTTCCTATCCTATTTGTAACTGATTTTAAAAACTCAAATGTTGGATTTCACATTTATGGTTTTTCAATTTAATCTTGATGACTTCAACTCACTCAATTAGTCAACCAAAACTTTTTGGCTTCCAATGCTGTAATTTGGAGGAAACATGATTTTTATGTCTTCCTCTAAATCACAAAGTAAAAATGTTGAATATGACAGGACCAGAAGTAGAATACCAGGACAAACTACTAGCAATCAATTAGTCATCAATCAGTCAATATACACCTACTATATGCTAGGCACTGGGCTAGATGCTGGGAAACATATCCAATAATAGAACAATCCTTTCTCTCAAGGAGATTACATTCTATTGGGGGTGACAATATGTACACATATAATTATATGCAGAATAAATGTAAAAAGAATAAATACAAAATAAAAACAAGGCTGTTTGATAGTAAATTGCCTTGTATGCCACCTAAGTAATTCTAATAACTTTATTTAAAAAGGAAGTTAGTTTAATTTGGCAACACATTTTCAGTGAACCCATGTCAGATCCCAGAGATCATTCCCTTTTTTCCTAAGTGCCTACAAATTATTTAATTAGAAAACTCCCACTTAGACACAAGCATATTTAATTTAATAAAATTATGACTTCTATAGAATATGGGAAAAATTAAGACTCCAGTTAATGTTTTAAATAAAAACACATAAGACTAGTCAGGACAATAAAAAGAAGATACAAAATCCAATTAACTATTCTAAAGATCTCTCAAATGCTTACCCATGCTCAGAACAATTGGTCCCTTTGTCCCACCACCATTACCCCTTCAGTTACTCCTATTTCCCTTGTAGAGATGGCAGGGATTTAGAAGTTTGCTGATTCAGATAAACGGTATATAATAAATTCTACCTAAGAGCCTCTAATTGCTCATTAATACCAATATCATAGCATAGTGAAGAGGGGTACTAGGACACTGCATTCTCATCCACTGAACCCCTTTTACCCCCTGGGTTTGTTGGTTCTTAACATACACTGAAGTATAAATCCCCAGGAGCTCTGAAGTTTCTGATACTTCCTCATACATTATTCTCTGTCTTTCTTCCCACCCCCATCTCACCCTACCTGATTCACATGACTGTTTTCTGCACCAAGGAGTCATTTTTGCTACCAACAATTCTTGGGGACTAAGAGATAACTTGGATCAGCTTCAAGCCTTTGGGGTTTTCTGCATGCAGCTGCTCTCTCTTCACTAACATTTTCAGGTTCTGCTCCTAGGATCCACTTTTTCCCCATCTACTTATGAGGACAGGTGTATATGAAACATGGATGTGGGAGAGCCAACGTGGATTTACCTCAGTGCCCTTGAGAGGTCCCTGGACCTGTGACGGCACTGCCTCCGGGCTTAGGCGATGATGGCAAAGCCTCTCGCCCCCATTAACCCTCTAGGCACTTGAGGGACTGCTAGGCCCCCAGCTGACCCCACCTTGTTCTAAGGAGCGATGCACATCTGGGCCCACAAGGAATATCCTTGCTCCAGGTAGAAATCCCGAGATAAGAGTCCCAGGGTTAAGGTGTGCTTGACCTTAAAAGGCAAAAGGTGTTGTAATTGGCCAAGAGCCAAAATGGAAAGTGCTTGTGTAGGATAGGCTATATATGTAGAAGAGCAGGAAATAAAGTTGGAGTTGCCCCCTGAGTTGCTGTGTAAGTGTGCTTTGTTCTGCTCGGTGCTCCCCGCCATGTGGCGTCCGGAAGGCCCCAGGAAAGGATCCGACGACAAATGGTGCTGAAACCTGGGACTCTGCACAGCGCTGGTCGCTGTTGGAGCCCCCCCTCATTAGCAGGTCGTATATCGCCTTCCCCCGCTTTTGCCCCCTTTCTCTCCAGTACCCTATCTGTAAGGTAACTCCTTAGCCAATTATACCCACACTGTGTCTCTGATGGCCTTGGTTCCCAACATCTATTTTGTCAAGCCTGACATTCTCTCTCCATACCCCGAGACTCCCCCCACCCCTCCATGTCTCTTGAGCAGTTGAAAACAAAACAAAACAAAACAAAACAAACAACTCGGTCTTCACGACCCCAAGAAGGAAGGATGGGCCAGTGTTTCCCCCTACATTTGGGGATCTGAGCCTAGATTATCTTAAAGCAAGTCTTACCTGGCCTCCATTAGCATCTATCTGGAAGCCAAGCAAACATGATTTGTACCTGGCCTCCATTAGCATCTATCTGGAAGCCAAGCAAACATGATTTGTGCCTGGGGATTTCTAACAATCCTCTGTGAGCTTTTGGAACGTTCCTGTCAGTTTCTCTCTGTTCTGTTTTTTTGTGTGTGTCTGTGTGAATGAGTGAGTGTGTAATCTAACATCATGTAAGGTTTATGATAAATGCAAGTCTAAGACTATAGGAAAAGCAAGAAAGTTTAAGCATATAGCAAAGAAAGAAGCATGGGTAGGAAGTTAAGATAGAGATGGTATTTGGTATTGAGAAGTGTGAACAGAAGTTTTAAGATCTTTAAAAGTTTGAAAATCTCCTCCTCTTCATTCCACTCTGGCCAAGTGGAGTGAGGAGAAGGCGATAAGAAATAATGAGGGAATCTTCTCCCCTCAAATCAAAGAGGCAGGCAGATGAAAATGTAACTATTTCCTGCCTCACCTAAAAGAAGAAAAATCTGTGTATTAAGACAAACATGTAGTAATAATACTGCTGATATTTATTGTGATAGCTGGTTGTTCATTTAACTTTTTGGCTATTCTGGAAATATGCAGTGACTTAAATTTATTGTTTCCACATTACTAATGATGAAGTGAATGTACACAGGGAATTGGAAAGGCATTTTGTAGAATTCTTATTGAGCAAATGAGAAACTTGGGGAAAAAATGAAAGAAAAATATAGGGATGTGGTTTTCAAGCTTGCTTCATCTAAGGATGTATTTATGTTAATTTGAAGGTTTATGGATCACCACATTCGCCATCTATGTGAGATTCCAGAATGTAATTGATTTCTAGTGATAAGTTGATTGGGTATGTGGCATCAAGAAAATTTTAGTTCTGTGTAACTTCAAAAACTTGATTTTTAAAGTCACCAGATTGGTAATTCATTTGTTTTATTTCAAAGTTCAAATTTAAGAACATGATAATTGTTTATGATATTGTTACTGGTAAAAAGTTGTATTATCTATGCTGTATAAGAAGCAGTTTTCTTAGTCTTGGAGTATTGTAACGTGGGAAATCATAAGCTTCCAAGTCTGTCTTTGTTTAAAAGGAAGTTTCAGTTAAGACTGTTTAAAACTTGTAAGACTGTTAACTAAGTTATTTTGGCTACTGTTCTAATGTTAAAATCTAAAATTGTCAATTGATTACTGTATGTGGAAAGGAGGAGATTGGATGAAAACTTTATTCTGACTAGTTCTACCCATTCAGAACAGTCCTCCTGCATGTATGAGAATTGGCTAAGCAGGGGCATCATTATTAGCCCTTCCCCCAGTCTCTCCTCCTTAGAATTCATATAAATTTTCCTTATGTTGTAAAACTGCCAAATTCCCAAAAAAAACTATCTCTATTAGGCAAGGTCTTTCAGCCTGTGAAAGGAACTTATTTAAGTGTAGTTTTAAATGAACCTAACTTGATAAGGAGTTGCAAAGATTAGAAGGATTTCTATCAATTGGCATTTAGATTTCAGAAGGAAAGATGGTAAATGGAATTCTTTACATTTGTGAGACCTGATAAATCTTCATTGCTTAGTGCAGCTCCATGAAAATAAAAATAACTAGCTCTAAGCTGTGATCGGTGAAGCTTGTTGTTTAAGGTAAAAGGCACTTGGGACCAGAACTAAATTTTATTTTGAGTTTGAATTTGGGTATAGTTGCATTAAATCAGTATCTCAGAGAAAATGCCACAAGCTACTCAGAGGGAATGTGATCCTGTACTGCTGATAGGTGGAAGTCTACATTCGGTAAGGGCTGAAGGGACAATCTTAGCCTCTGTCTGGGATGGGATCCCTCCTGGCTCAGTTTACCCATGGGATTCCTTTTAAAAGGAATGTTTCCCACCTATTCCTGAGTCTAGCTATAAGATGGAACAGATTCTGCATGCTTGGATATCTGTGGCTTACCTGAATTGAAACAGAGTCAAGGATGTTTTATCCTGTCATATTTGGAATGTCACATGTCCCTGCTTTCTCTTTCTATAGCAAGTTTCTATGATCAGAGCAAGTAGTCAGTAACAGATATGGGTTCTTTCGTGTAAGCTTACTGGAAAATCTAATATTATTTTTCATTTGGAATTGGAACATGTGCAGAAAGTATGCAAATTGCTTAAGATCATTTTAAAAGTTTTCAACTAACTTTCTTCATAAAAGTTTAGTGATCAATTATAAATCTTGAAACTTTTAAAAGAAGGGAAAATACTTTCAGAAGAAATTTTCAAATCCCTAGCGTAATTTTAAGAGGCCTATTAAAACTTTCATTTGCAAGATAAATTTATTGCTAAACTAATGTAATGAGTTGTGAATCAGAAGAGATCTTGCTGTTTTGATCTGAATTTGCAGTTATTCCATTATCTAAGCAAAAGTTAACATTTGTAACTGAATGTACATGTACAAGATTCACTTTCTGAAGTGTCTCTTTCTTCCAGAGTGAATATAATCAGAGGATAAACAAGCTTTGTGAAACAAGGATGTATGTCTACCATTTAGCTGTGAGGTTCAAGTCAGAAGCCTCTTTTGTTAAAGGTAGTACAGTTAGGTTAGTAAAAGAATAAAGACTTATGAGGTATCTTGTCTATGTAGTATGTAGAAATATGAAGGGAAGTGAAATAGTCTGAGTAATGGCTTATGCTAGCCCATCCTCACCCCACTTCTGGTCAAATTTCTCTTACTTATTTTTGGCTCTTGCCTGCTTAACCTCCTTGCTAGGTTTATCTCTTCTAGGCTCAGTGCTTTCCATCTGCAGATGACTGCTCAGACGGAGTACCAACGGTTGCCCGAAGCTGCTACTCATCACCCCTTGGATCTAGCATCGGCCAGATTCTGGACATTGACCATGGACCCCACCCCTTGAATGATGGAACCCTGTGAGGCAGGGACAGCTCTACGCCCCTTCCCAGTGAGAAGCAGTTCGGGAAGCTGAGACCATCGCCCCTTGTCCCCAAATGATTTTGGGTGCCATCTGTTTAAGGGGGGAATGATGGGGTCCTTGGGATGTATATATGTCTGTAGTATCAATCTGTAACATCAGTTTGTAAACAGGGTGCTTTAGGATCTATGTCTGTAAAATCAATTTGTAAAACCAGTCTGTACAATCACATTTCCACCACCCCCCAGTCTCAAAGCATTGACTCTGCCCCTTCCCCCTGCCAGCACTCTGCCCAGCAACAACTCATGAACCGTTTATCTCTGCTTGAAACAATAAGCTACTTATGAATCCTTCACAAAACTATCTATAAACATTTTTAGCTTAGGCAAATGTTTCGCTTGCCATTCAGCAACTCAGTGAATGGATCTCCGGGCCCTGGGATGCCCGGCTAAGTGAAGAATTGGCCAATTTTACCTTTGCTATCGTGCGCCTTAATGAAACATGCTATGCCCCTGTTCTCTCCAGTTCCTTTTTTAATGATATCTTCCATGAGTTCACTTCATGGTTTTCCCTCCCTCACCTCACCCTAGGACTCTTGGGCATTTAGGGCCCTAAGCCATAAGCTTGTGCGTACCTGCCAAGACACCTTGTTGGCCGTAAAGGCCCTTTCCGCTTCTATTAAAAAGGAAGGGGGATATGTGGGAGAGCCAAGGTGGATTTACCTCAGTGCCCTTGAGAGGTCCCTGGACCTGTGACGGCACTGCCTCCGGGCTTAGGCGATGATGGCAAGGCCTCTCGCCCCCATTAACCCTCTAGGCACTTGAGGGACTGCTAGGCCCCCAGCTGACCCCGCCTTGTTCTAAGGAGCGATGCACATCCGGGCCCACAAGGAATATCCTTGCTCCAGGTAGAAATCGCGAGATAAGAGTCCCAGGGTTAAGGTGTGCTTGACCTTAAAAGGCAAAAGGTGTTGTAATTGGCCAAGAGCCAAAATGGAAAGTGCTTGTGTAGGATAGGCTATATATGTAGAAGAGCAGGAAATAAAGTTGGAGCTGCCCCCTGAGTTTCTGTGTAAGTGTGCTTTGTTCTGCTCGGTGCTCCCCGCCATGTGGCGTCCGGAAGGCCCCAGGAAAGGATCTGACGACACATGGAAACATCTGAGAGGGACCTGTCACAGAATCATGACATTGCTGAGTTGGGAATATGGATTTCCAAGGCCATCCAGTGCAATATGAACTTGAAGAAGACTCTCCTCCCCAATGCATCTGCCAATTGGTCATCTAGCTTTTGCTAGAAGATTTCCTTTAAGGGAGAGTCCTCTTCTCCACCCCACCCCCCCAGCCCCGCCAAACTTTCCATTCTACATTGATGTAGCTCTGTTCATTAGGAAGTTTCTGCTTATATTTGCACCTCTGCAATTTCTTCCCCTTCCTGCTTCCCATTGTTCCTTGTTCTACTCTCTGGAGCTAAGTCCAATCCCTCTTCTGCATGGCAACTCTTGGAATACTCCAAGACGATTTTAATTATGCTCTTCTCTCAGCATAATTCTACAGTACTTTCTATATTGGTTAGACAATTTCACATCTCCACAACAAAGTATCATTACAACTCTCAATCTGTAACCTGACTAATATTTATTATTTCCATTTTCAGTCATCTTTGCCAAATTACTGGGTGTGAGGTGAAAACTCAGAGTGCTTTAGTTTGCTTTAGTCTTATTACTAGTTATATGATCTTTAAGAGTTTGCAATTTTTTACAGAACTTTTTATTTATATCTTTTGACTACCTGTCTATTAGAGAATGGCTAAACTCACAACACTAACCCCAGCAATTCTTCTCTTCTCCATGTTAAATATATGTTCATAGATATAGATTCATAGAGCTAGAAAGGACCTCTGAGGCCAGGTGGTTCAAACCTCTCGTTTTTCATATGATGAAAGAAGTCTAAATGACTTGTCCAAAGTCAAACAAGTAGTAAGCATTAGAGGACTTGAATCCAGGGCCCTCTGAATCCAGTCAACTATGATTTATTAAGTACCTACTATGTGCCAGGCACTGTGCTAAACACTGAGGATACAACTAAAGGAAAAATATACTCTCTCAAGAGCCTTGTAGTCTAGTAAAAGAGCTTATAATCTAATGGACTCCAGGCCCCCTTTCCTCAGCTGATCCTTATAAGGCATGATCTTGAGACCCTGGTCATTATTCTATGAACCTTTAGCTTTTCAATCAATTACCTTCCTAAAATGAGTTCCCCAGAACTGAACAGTATGTGGTCTGACCAGAGAAAAGAATAATGGGATTATAACTCCCCTAGTTCTTTATATTATTATTATTTTTAAGAGATTAATGGTATATTTACTTTTTCAGATGCCATATTAACCTCTTGATTTATTTTAAATTTGAAATCTACTAAACCCCCCTAAAATGTTTCAGAATAGTTATCTAGACACACATTCACTGCCTTATATATGAAGCCTACCTGGACTTTTTGCTGTTATTCACATATAGCATGCTGTCTCCATGTCTTTGCATTGGCTTTCTCTTACTCCACCATTAGGCAGCTGAGTGACAGCAGATAAAGAGCTGGGTCAGCAGGAAGGGTGAGTTCAACTGTGGCCTCAGACACTTACTAGTTGTGTGACTCTGGGCAACTTGCGTAGCCTCAGTCTGCTTCAGTTCCCTCAACTGTAAAATGGGGACAATTCACTTTTCCAGGGTTGTTGTAAGGATCAAATAAGATAATATTTGTAGAGCACTTAGCACAATGTTTGGCACATAGTGGACCACTTTTTTCCTTCCTCTCTTCCCCTAAAATATTCTTCCTTCTCAGCTTCTCCTCTTAGAGGCCTTAATTTCCTTCAAAGACCTCAAATACCTCTTTCTAGATAAGATATTCCTTTCCTAGCTGCTAGTGCCCTTCCACTCAATAATTAGCTTGTTGTATGTTTGTTTGTGTGTGTGTGTGTGTGTGTGTGTGTGTGTGTGTGTGAGTGTGTGACAAGATAGAATGGAAGGTCTATCAGGATGGGGACTGCTTTGGTTTTTTTTTTATATACCTACTTCTTGGCACATGGTAGTTGCTTAAATAAATGTATGAGAATAACTGTGAAGTCACCACTTTCTACTCATCTAGAGAGAATTTTAGAATGTTCAAATAGTGTTACTCTATGGTTGAAACATTTAGAGGATTCTTCACCTTATGTAGAACACACCTCCTTGGTCTTTCAACTCTTACCTTAGGATTATAGGATCACATTATTGTAGACTAAGAGAGCAGCTAGGTGGCACAGTGGATAGAATACCAGGACTAGAGTCAGAAAGACTCATCTTCTGGAGTTTAAATCTGCCATTGGACACTTACTGTGTGACCCTGGGATAGTCACTTAACCTTGTTTGCCTCAATTCCTCAGCCATAAAATAAGCTGGAGAAGGAAATGGCAAACCACTCCACTATCTTTGAATAGAAAACCCCAAGTGGGATCATGAAGAATTGGACACAAGTGAAAAGTCTGAACAACAACAACAACAACAGAATTACAAGGGACCTTATATAACATTGTATTCAATCCTTTCATTTTCTGGGTGAGGAAACTGAGGCATGGAGAAGTTAAGTAATTTGCCCAGGATGATATAGCTAGTGTTGAGGTGGAATTTGAAACAAAGTTTTACTGACTCAAGATTTAATGCCTTTTCCACACTTTCGAGATTTATTTTTCCCTTCCCTTCATCAGATTTATTTTGTTTGTGTTATGTTTCATTCCTTGATCTTCCCCTCTTTTCTCTCTGTATTTATTTCTTGGTTTGCTTCATTCAACTCTTATCTTCTCTCCCCCTTCCTCCCTGCTTATTGTTTTCTCCATCTCATAGTTCAAATCTCTTTATCCTTATGTTGTTTGTGTTCTTTTTCTTCCATTTTTAATTCTTCCAGGGAATTTCCAAACATCCTATCTTTCATTTTAATCTTGTTATTTGTTTTCTTCAATCCATACCACAGAAAACTAATTTTCAGGCTTTTGGCTAAAGTGCTGAATTGATTGGAGAAAATGTTGGCAAGCTTCTTAAGGGTTTTCAAGTCCTAAAAATCCTCCATCTTCTTTCTGTTCTTTCCTTAGTCTATTCTCCTCCCAAGAGTTTAAATATGGCTAAAATTCCCAGCCACAACAATAGCCAAATCATTCCTTTGTCCTTTCATGTGAGGTCCTTTTGAACTTTCCTCCTCATGTTCAGAGGTAAGCTCCATCTCACCTCATGCCCTCCCCTTTGAGGTAGGTAGGGTGTTGATTTATTCTATGCCTGAATTTTATTTCGAACATTGCTAATAGCTCTTCTATGAACTTGGAAAGGGGCTCCTAGTGTAAAGAGAGAGGGTATAGATCCTCATTCCTTTGAGCCTTGTTTGCTCATATTTTCAATCAAGGTAGTGCTACCTGCTCTCATAAGTCAGGTGTACCAGGCCTCTGTGGACCTAGGCAGCACAATGTAGCTGCATTCTGGGGATCTGGGGTCTTTGTCCTCCCTCTGGTGGCCATTTCATCAAAGCCTACCAGCTAGTTGTCAATATGCCTCTATTAATATGATTTACATGTCAGGAACATTGGTAGGTCCATGTCCCAGCTTGTTTCATAGTGCCTCTGCTAGGATACCTGCTATCTGGGCCAAGTACATGAGTACTGGGCTAGACCATTTCACTAGGGAAGGTGAGATCACTTCTGGCTCTCATGGAGCACAGACAAGAAGATGACTTCTGGGCCCTGATAGGATAACAGATTTTAGCATATAGTCTATACACTCTATAGTGGGAAAGGTTGCTGCTCTGTGAACTTAAAGTTAAGTCTGGAGCTCCCAGAATGATTTACTCAAGCTCAACTACCCTACTCACCAATCCAGTTAAGTGATGGTGGAGGTGTGTGGCTGGCTATGTGAAGCAATATAGAGAGTGCGGACTTGGAGTCAGGAAGAACCAAGTTTGAATATTAACTAAGACAGTCATGAACCTGGATAAATGACAGCCTCTACGTGCCTTAGTTTCCTCATCTGTAAAATGGAGATAATAATATCAAGTAAGATAACATATGCAAAGTGTTTCACAAACCTGAAAAATAAAATAAATGCTAGCTGGCTATAAGTGTTGGTGAGGGACCTCTCATTCACTAATGACCCAATTTCTCATGCCTTTGTGCTTCCTATACTTTTTTCCTTGTGAAAACTATGGAGAATTCTGAAAACTACTATTTCCAGTAAATGGTATGTTAACAAATCTGATAGTAACTTTTTGTCATGGTTTACCAATATACAAACCTGTGTGTGTGTGTGTGTGTGTGTGTGTGTGTGTGTGTGTGTGTGTGAGTATGTACTAGGACCCACCATATGGCTCAATTGTTGGTGGCAGAGACTCTCCTCACACAGAATCCTACAAACCTGCTAGGGCCATATCTCCAGACTTAATTCACATCGATTTTCTTAGTTTTAACACATAAATAGATGCAAAACTGAATCCAGGCATTTCCAAGCAAATAACAGTCTCTCATGCACAGTACTGCTCTCCTCCTCCCTCTCCTTCCCCCTATTGACTGATCCAAACCATTCCTTTCACAGATGCAGGGACCAAGGACTTGTGGACACCAGCACTGGGGAAAAATGACGATGAGTCTTAAAATAAAAGAAAGTAAACTCAGGCTCTTAGAACTGTCTGCCATCAGTAACTTCTTTCTGAAGAACTAAATAAAAGGAAGACTAGTATTACTACTTTACTGTGGTAGGAAGCTGATCAGTTTTTGCCAAAGAAGTCTTTAGCACAGTACAATAGACTAGGAACCTGTATGAAGCCTTGGAGTAAAGAATTGACCAAGATCTTCTTGGAATTGTCTCTCTAGAAACCCCAAATTTGTTTTCTGTCCAAGGGGAGTCCAAACCACAGGATGGTGCTTTTGGTCTGAAAGACTAGACAGCTACCTAAGACGAAAATGGAATTCACTGGAGAGGGAGTGGTTGTAGTCCTTATTTATGGGGTGCTGTGTTTTCTGTATACTGTTGGTAAGGTCAAATAAAGGTTATGCTGCAACTGAGATGCATTTAGTTACCTTGAATACTTGCAGAGGCTGTGGGGTGCTTATTCCCACTGTCTTTGTAGACATAAGGTTCCCAGAGAAAACTCTGCTCAGAAAGGGGAAAAGAAACAAAGAGATGTGATTTTTGGAAAAGCACTCCCCACCGAGATTTTCAACCCTAGGCTTATAAACTAGACTTAGTCTTGGTGGTGGGGTGGAGAATGCATGTCCAAAAATCACATTTCTTTGGGTTGTTTTGTCTCTACTCCTAAGGAAATATTCCTTTTATCAACACAGGAACCCACATGGGGCCCAAATCTATGGTGTTATTATGGGTTTGTATCATCTCCAGAAGGAAAGCAAACTTGGGGTTGCTAGGGAGGCAACCCATTTTTCCCCAACAGAACTGTACCATCTGAATTAGATTTTTGCCTGGTTCCTTGTTATTTCTCTGTCTCTAGGGCAATGTTTTCAAGCCTTGTTTTATGAACTCCTGAAATTCCTCCAGAAGGCTGGAATTCAGCAGTTCTGGACATTCAGTCACATGACTCTCTTCTCCATAACTTCTATCTATCGTCAGCACAAGAAGTTATACCACTGTCTCTCCATGGTTTGGGTCAGGAAGTGGAAGAGTATGAGGGGGTAAGGCAGGAATTCTCCTAGGACCACATGGCTGAAAGTGCAGTCATTGACTTTCACTGACACCTTTCAGTGCTGTGAGTAAGAGCACATGAAATGGCAATATGACTGTTCCAAGGTTTCCATAAATGACTTGGAGTGGGGAGAGGTGATAGGTTAAGTAGCCACACAGGCTTCCTTCTCATCCCTAGCCCTGTATCCAGTTTTTTCTTAGATCTCTGATACATTGTTAGACTTGTATTTGTATTTGTGCCTTCATCTTTCTCTCTGGAGGAGCCAAATCTATACTGATGACTCGTTTTTATTGGCTCAGCATGGCTTTCTCTCCATCACAATCTAAGACAACCAAATCATTCCCAGCGGCTGAGTCTTAAGGAGATATCTTCAGTCTTCACAATGTAGCTCCAATGGGCCAAAAATGTTATGAAGACTCCTTTTTATTGGCTCAGCATGGCTTTGTCTCCATAACAATCCAAGCCAACTAAATCATTCTCAGTGGTTGAGTCTTAAGGAGCTATCCTCAGTCTTCTCAATGTGGTGCCAATGGGCATGTCTACAACCTCCACAGGAAGATACAAAATCTCAAACAAAGGCTCATTTCCTCGTAAGTTTATTAAACTAACCAGAGTACCCAATTAGCCCCCTACATTGTTCATATGCAGACTTCATAACTTAACCTAAAACTTTTTCTCTCATTTTCATGCATCCTTTTTGTTTGACCTAACATCAATTTGTTATATTGTAGGCATATAGCAGAAAATCAACTACACTGACTAATGTTAGGGCTTAATAAGAGTAACATATCCAGGTCATCTCTAGGATAATATAAAATATAATATAATGTAAATATAATGCATTTATATATATATAACATGTATATGTAAATATAATCTAAATGAAGGTAGGGATTATTTTGTTTTCATGTCTAAATGTTCAGTCCTGGTGTAATCTTTTCCATGTTGTAGATGCTTAATAATCCTTGCTAATCAAATGACGACATTCACTATCATGAATAAAAATCAAATAATTATGTTCATTTGTAGTTTTCTGATGAAGATATAACCTCCCATATAAAGAACCTTAGAGAAATACATCTCTTTCAGAACATTGCAGTAGCAATTAAATAAATGATAATTTAAAGGGGTTGATGCACCTTCTAAAATGTCTGTTTCATTCCAGGGATGTGAACCTCCCCTACCTAACAGGTTTTGAAGTTAGCCCAAGAGGAAGACTGCTGTTCTATTCAAAGGTAATGGGGTAGGTTCTGTGGAGTCCCAGTGAGTTATTAGAAAAACTGGGATTCAAGATTCCCTGTTTCCTGTTCTCTTTGCCCTACCATTTAGGGAAAATTGCTTCTGTAAGAAGAAAACTTTTCCAAATTAAACCATGCTGGGAGTTCTAGGTAGGCAGGCAACAATTACTTGGCCTTAATGACCTTGTGCTCTTGTTAAAAAAATGTCATGGGACCCTTAATAACCTCAGTAGGGTCTAATAGTTTCACAGAACTGTTAGTTCCATGTCTTATTTAAACCACTAAAAGGGAGAGAAAGTACTCATTCTCTTCTATAGATTAGGTTATACTTGTTGAATAAGGCAAAATATAGTATTTTGATTAGAAGTCAAACTTTCTCCAGTAAAGTCCTATTTCATCATGGATTGGCAGTAGCCCTCCCATCCCAAAGATTGCACTAGCTAAGTACAAATACCAGCAGGTTCTATGAAGCTAGAAAATATGTGAGTATATCTATACTCTCTGAGTATGATACTGGTAATAATCTGCTAGCTGAGGACTAGACTAACTATACTCAGAGATACTCATTAACTATGGTTTAACTTGAAAATCTGAATTTTCTTTTTTTTTCTGTGCCACAACTATTCATACAGACTGTCTATTAAAACATAGAGAGTGTGTAATGTGCTTAGAGGCAGGGAAAGGGTTGTATACATGCTCATCAAATCATGAATCTTTTTCAATATAGGAAAAGCACTAAACATTATACTCTTCTGTTTCCCAAAATCTAGTGTGCTTCTAAATTTAAGAGTATTATTCCCCAAATAGATATAATTTGATTTATGTATAAATCCAACTGCACAAATGTAGACCATTCTTCAACCATAGACCAGCAATTTGTTTGCAATGATTAACAACAAAAATAATAATTCACTTATGGAGATAGCTTTTCATGGTTACAGAGAAGTTGAGAGTCATTATTTTTTTCTTTGCCTTCATAGCATTCTATAGGATAGGTAGTACAAGTAATATCACCCCCATTTTACAGATGAAGAAACTGAAGCTAAGTTAAGAGACTTGTTTAAGGTTACACAGTTTGTAAGCTGTGATTCCTGGACTTTGCTCAGGCCTTCTGACTTCAGAGTTCATGTTGATATTTCTTTTTTTTTTTTTTTGGAGGGCAATTGGGGTTAAGTAACTTGCCCAAGGTCACACGGCTAGGTTTTTGTTTGTGTTAAGTGTCTGAGGCCGGATCCGAACTCAGGTCCTTCTGACTCCAGGGCCGGCGCTCTACTCACTGCGCCACCTAGCCACCCCACAGGTTGATATTTCTTATACCACACTGCTTTTAGTTCCAGTTATTTACATGCTATAATATTGTACCAGAGACTGTCCTGCTGGAAAAACGAGGTCAAACAGTTAACTCATGAAAGTAAGGCATTACTATAAATGAGAAGATATACTATAAGGAGGACTATATGTAGAGATATGGATCATAGACGACGTGGCTTTTCCATCCAGGAATAGGACAACAGGGAGTGGGTGACATGGATGTCAGGATATCTATTCTGTTATTGCAAGCCTGAACAACACTTGTGCTTTCCACCTCTTTCTCAGGGGGCAATAATCAAATCAGAATTACCATTGCTAGTAGAAAGTATATAATAGCATTGTCCTATGGCTCCACTCACAATTCCACTCACAAAGCCCAAGGGTAGGGAACCTGTGACCTGAGGCTACATGTGGCCTTCTAGGTCCTTGGGAGTAGCCTTTTGACTGAGTACAAATTTTACAGAACAATCCTTTAATTAAGGGGATTTGTCCAAGGAAGATTGGATTGAGTCAAAGGGCTGCACAAAGGACCTAGAGGGCTACATGTGGCCTTGAAGCTGCAGATTCCCCACCCCTGGGCTAGACCAAAGCTCCCTTCCTCTAATAGGTACTGTGTTCTTTCATATAAGCTGCAAACATCTTGATATTTTGAGTTTACTGTCTCATGTTTGTACTTGAATCTCCAGGATCTAGTATAGTCTGTGCCTAGCACTTATTAGCCACTTAAAGTTTTGGCAATTGAGCCGACACTAGTTTTCTTGTCTATAAAGTGAGAGGGTCAATTAGATGATGTCTGAATGCAATCCCATGTCTAAAGTGCCAGGATTTTCAATTACTTACACAAGTAGGGTACAGTGATAGCTAAGATTCTAGAAGAAAAAAAATACTTTTCTGAAAAAAAGGCAAGTTAATCATAAGCATAATTAAGCACAAAGAACAGGGATAGACTAGGATAATTACAGAATAACACTATGGAGAAATTAAAGATATACATATGGCAGAAAATGATCAGAAAATTATAGTGTTTAAAACAATATCACGTCAGTAATATAGTGCCCTAGTTTAAAAAGCAACAAATGATAGCTGCTGTTTTATATAGTACTATCAAGTTTATAAAGTAATTTACATAAATTATCTCAACTCAGATCACATCTCAAGGGTAAGGGAATAGAATCTGTAAACTGTAGGCTAGAGGGCTTGACTTTGATTTATGACATGATTTTAGAACATATTACTAAAGGGATGGTTAGTGCACATTCAGAAAATGAAGCAGGGATCACAACATTCTATCATGGCTTCATGAAGAACAGGTCACAGAACCACAGATTGTCTAGTTCTTCAGTTTCTAATGACATTCAAACACCTTTTATTTGCACTCTGATCATCCCTTGCCTACTAGTTTCTCCTTTTGAAACTATGACACATGCTATATGTGTTAGTGGTGCTGCCAATAGAAGAGACTGGCCCCATAGAAGTTGGAGGAGAGAAAGAAGAGGACATATAAGAGAAAAGGATGGTAAAACTGGCTAGTAAGGTATAGGCTGATTGGAAAGTGATGGAGGAGTTAAGCTCGGAAATGGCTAATCTTGGGTTTGTCTGGCATCTAATCAGAGTATAGTTATCTTAGAAAAACACAAAGAAACCTGCTTTTTATTTATTACATGTCAGTTTGTAAAGCAGTAGTGTGAAAGCTAAGGCAAATACAATTCAGAAAATGGAACTCATTTTGATTAAAGATTCAGTTCAATAGATTGTATAAAATGGAATAAAATATTTATTTTTGGAGCACAATGATTATGTAAGGTTGAGTATGTGGTAAGGCAACTGGTACATTACAATTTGCATCCTATGGATTTCTCTCTCTTTTTTCGCCCTACACCTCATAACACAACCCTACCAACGAGCTCTTATTACTAGGTAGATTTTGTTCAGCTCTTTGTGAAAGCCTTAGAGAGTAGGCAGCAAGCAGGAAAATCCGCTATTTATAGGTGTTTCAACTAAAAGTGTCTGTTCAATATGCTATGGAAGACTTCCAAGAGGTGGGAGAACAGGAAGCCGTCGCCTAAAATCAACTAGAAGGCTGGAGGAGTGTTATGGGGGAAATGAGAGATTTTACATGGCAACATCTGAGGCAGATGATTGGGGAGTCATTTTCAGAGTTCAGGATTAGAAACTTAAAGGACTTTACCCAAACCTGTTATTGCAAGGCCCTTAGCTACATTAGAGCTACAGCCCAAAGCCGTCCAAAATGCTTGATAATTCATGATAGAAGAGAACAGAGAAAGTTTCACCTCCCAGGATAACTTTAAGTTAGGATCTACCTGAAAGGTTCCTTTTAGCCATCATCTTCCACAAAAGTTTGTAGTCAGATACGTTGTCTGGAAAGCTATAATTTCCTGGAGGTCTAGAGTCTGGCCTCTTGTATTATTTTTTATAAGATTATATTTTATGTTTTCCATGACAAGGACATTGTAAAATTCACATGTGAAGGTTACTTAAATTCATGGAAGAGAGATCTGTCATGGCTTCTCAAGGAGGAGATCAGGGTATTTGGAAGAATATCAATAAACTAAGAATTGCAAGAAGGGGTATCCCTAGTCGCTACTAAGTCAATCCTTCTAAATATGTTCCCATTTTGACATTAGGGAATTTCAGGAATAAAAGTCCAGGAGCTTCAGGTTAAAAATAATACCCAACCCTCCTTAGTCCTAGGTCTGGCCAGTTTCCAGGACCTTCTAGTTTGATCCATAGAACTGTCAGGACACTCTTGAAGCTACATTGAGGGTTTAGAATCAATTAAAAAAATCTCCTTCTTCCAAAGCTGCTCCAGAACAGTTCTAAAACTTCGCCAGCTTCAGAAGGACCAGACAGAATCCCCCTAATCCCAGTATGGCTTGTGGGGATTTTGTACCTGATGAGTCCTTGGCAGATTCTATGATCTAATCATCATTGTCTTTATAAGGTCTGGTCATCATCTATAATTGGTTATGTAAACTATTAACCTGCTATATTAGTAGAGACCATTCATCATAAGCTTCTTTTCTATACTCGATGCCTCCAAATACTTTTTTTCCAAAATTTTTATCAACCTGCATTCTTTCCTTCCTTCCCCCCAACCCCTCCCACTCTGATGAAGTAGTTTCTCCTATCAAGATCAACCCCTCCACTTGTGCTCTTTATTCCATATCCTGCTATCTCTTCTGTGATACTCTCCCATTCATAATTTCCTGTCTTATTTTCACTTTAATTTCTCCTTATCCATTGGCTCCATCTTAGCTGACATATCCAATACTTCCCCATCCTTAAAAACCCTTTGCTTGATCTTGCAATTCCTTCAAGCTATCATCCTCTGCCTCTTCATTTCAAAGCCAAACTCCTAAAAAAAGTTATCTATAATTACCTCTATTTTTTTTTAACCTCCCATTTCCTTCTCAATTCCTTGAAATTTGGTTTGCATTTCCAACTGAACCTAACTTGACATGGTTACCACTGATTTTTTTTTTATCATTAATTTCTTAGTTCTCACATTTACTCTTTTTTTGTTTTGTTTTGATGTTGTTGACTACACGCTCCTCCTAGCCACATTCTTCTCTTGGATTCTGTGACACAGCTCTTTCTTGGTTGTCCTGACTATTCATTTTATGTTATTCTTTCACTAAGTGTGGGTATACTCCAAGGCTCTGCTCTGGGTTCTCTTTTCTCTCTCAACTCTTTCCAATCTCATTATTTGACAAGGGTTTAAATACCATTCCTACACAAATGACTTCCAAATCTACATATCAGACAAACAACTTTGCATTTAATAAGTACCTATTATTATAGGTGCTTAGTACCTACAATACCTGCTCTGTTAAGTGGTAAAGATACCAAGAAAAAATAAAGCTAGTCCTTGCCTTCCCATCTCATATTATCACTTGCCTTCAGGCTATCATCTGAATGTCTCACAGGCACCTTAAACTTTGTATGTCCAAAACAAAACACATTATATTTTCTTTCACACTTCTGTTTATGGAAACATCAAATTTCAGACTATCAGCCATCCTTAGCTCTTCCTTCTCTCTTGACCCCATAACCAATCACTTGCCAAGTCTTCTTGACCCTACTTCTACAATATGTCTAGCATCCATCCCTTGTTCTCCACTCAAATTGCCTCTACCTAGCTCAGCGACTCATTTTATTTTACCAGTCCTAACTGGTTTTCATGCCTCTATATTCTTTCCACTTAAATTATCTCTAGGATAAAATACTAAGTTATAAGCCTAGAATTTAAGGCCTTTCTCAATATGACTAATAGGGATCCAAGACAAATGAGGAGCTTTGAGTAAGGACCTGGATGCCCTTGGTGAATGTAACTTACCTGGCCCAGAGAAAGTACACTACCAGTAATATTTGAAGGATCATGGAAAATGGAACATGTACTACAAGACTGGAAAAAGGCAAAAGATGTCTTGAAAAAGAAATTAGAATAGGCTCTGCAAACTCTAGACCAGTGAGCTTGACACTGATTCTTGGGAAAGTTGGAAAATGGCTTGCTCAAGAGATGGTTAATGAAAATTCAGAAAAAAAGGAGTGATTATACAGAGCCAGAATGAATGATGCAGGAACAGATGATATCATGCTAACTTTGTTTCCTTTTATAACAGTTAAAAAACTGATAATTGAAGGGAAGAGTGTAGATATTGTTTATCTTGATTTTATCTTGATAAAATATCTCCTGCTATTTTTTTGGAGAAGATGGAAAGAATAGACATGATGGTTCAATTAATGGATTAAGGACTGGTTGAATTGCTAGGTTCACAGCAGCTGTTAATGATTCAATTTTAATGTAATGGGGGATCTCCACTAGGAGGACCTCTAGGATCTCTACCTGGCCCTCTATCATTCAACATTATCAATGACTTGGATGAGTGGCAAACGTCATGTTCATCCTATTGGCAGATGCCAACAATCTTGGAGGGGCAATAACACACTGTTAGTGTTTAGGCAGTCAGGATTTAAAAAGATGCTGACAGAATAGAAAATTTGTCTAGATGAAGAGAAGCAAGGATTAGCAGTTACTAGAAAAGCACTTTAACATGATAGAGATGCTCCTGAATGGACCAATGACATCAAAGCCTGCAGCCCATAGTTTCAAATCAACCAAACCATATGGGTTTTCCTCCCTCATATGTTTCCTTGTCAGGTTTCTGGGTATGACTACTTTCCTCAATAAATACTAAGTGTATTGGAGGAAAAGTGTTACCAGATTTATTTTTGGTTGTAATATATTTATTATTATTGCATCTGGTTTACTATATGAGTTCCTGCAATTTTATTTCTTTTGCTTTATTGCTAAGTAAATCTGTGTGTTTAAGTTTAAAAAATGTTGACAGATTAGAGCATTGGATTACATCTAATATGATGAAATTTAATAGGGATAAACATAAAGTTTATATTTGGGATAAAAAATCAACCTCAAAAATATAAAAACAGAGGAGGTGTCCTTAGGTACCATAATTTGTCTGAAAAAGATCCAGATGTTTTACAGAACAGCAGCCTTGATGAGAGTCAGCAGTATGATGTGGCAACCCCTAAAAGCTAATGACATCTTGGATAGAACAAAGATTAATTAATTTCAGGAATAAGGAGGTGATAGTTCATTTGTACTCAGCCTTAGTCAGAGCTCATCTGGATGAATGCATTCAGTTCTGAAGGCTAGAATTTAAGAAAGATATTGTATAGTCTATAGGGCATATTGGGGATGGCAACCAAGACACTGATGAGTCTTAAGTCCATGTAATATGAGGAGCAGTTGAAAGAATTAGGGATGCTTAGTTTGGAGAAGACAAGGGGACATAGATAATTTTCTTCAAGTGTCTGAAAGATTATCATGTGGAACAGAGATTAGATTTGTTGTGCTTGGCCCTAAAAAGCAAAACCAGAAGTTGCAGAGGAAAATTTAAGCTTGAACTTCCAAAACTTTTCAACAATGGTATGGGCTGCCGAGAGAGATGGTGGGTGGCTTTTCTCTCATTGGAGGTTTTTTTTTAACAGAGGTTGGATGCCACTTCTCTAGAATTTTATAGTGCAGATCCCTTTTGAGTATGGCTTAGACTAAATGGCTGCTGATATTCACACATTCTCACAATTTCTTTGACTCTCCTCTCTAGTAGTTCCTCTCACTGGTTATAAACATGGCGAAATCTCCACAATCCTAGAGCAAATCTTTCCTTGATCTTGCTAGATCATCTAGTTACTATGCTCTCTCCTTCACTGCCAATTTTATAAAAAATAAAATTCCTATATCTGATGCCTCTGCTTTCTTCTGCACTTTTGCCTCAATTTATTCAAATCTGGCTTCTGTCCCCAGCACTCTGCTTAAACTCTTATCATCTTTCATGGTCTCTTTGCAGCATTTGACACTGTTGGAAACCATTTCCTATCAGGTATAGAGGCTAATATTACATTCTTCTGATTCTCCCCATACTTTCCTAACTAGATCTAGTGTGTGTCCTCTTCCCAGCCCTTTAACATGTGGCAAAGGGCAGGGTCCCCAAGGCTCTGTCCTTAGCCCATTTTTCTTTTCCTTGGCTAATGCACTTTCAATTACCACCTTTATGCAGATGACTCACAAATCTATATTTCTACTTTTTACTTCTTCAGTTCTGAGCTGTAGTCCTGAATTTCTACTTGTCTACTAGCCATCATCTCCAGTGCCTCAACTGTTCTGAAATGGAACTTATTTATATTTCTCCCACCCATCTTAAGTTTGCTCCTCCTCCTTTTATATTTATTTTTTAATTTATGGAATAAAACAAGCATTTCCATAACACAGCTCTTACTTCTTCTCTACTTGTTGGTAGAATCATCATTCTTCTTTATTTCCTATATTTAATACCTTGGTGTTATTTTAAAAATCTTCTTTCTTTCCTTTATCTATTGAATCTAATCAGCATAGTCAATTCTCCTGCTAAAATTTCTTTTGCATGTTTCTTCTTCTCTGTTGCCAATGTTCACACGTTCACAACTAAATCCCTAGATTAGTGCAATAACCTCAGAATAATTCTTCCTTCTTCCACTCTCCCCCCTTTCACCAATTTATCTTTAATATTGAAGCCAGAAAGATATTTTCTGCTCCAAGATATTTAGTGGCTCCCTACTGTCCAAAGAACAAAGTTCAAATCTTTTGAGATATCTTATCTTACTCTCCTATGCCTAATCCATAGTACTCTTTACCTCACCAAAGATCTGTGCCCTCCTGCCCCTGCTGCTGCT
Organism: Gymnobelideus leadbeateri; assembly: GCA_011680675.1. Lineage (NCBI taxonomy): Eukaryota > Metazoa > Chordata > Mammalia > Diprotodontia > Petauridae > Gymnobelideus > Gymnobelideus leadbeateri. Next base: position 167,207 of record WOXC01008680.1, read on the forward strand.
ACTCCCTAGTCTAAACTGCTCGCCTTGCTCTGCCTGTTGAGACTCTATCTGCCTCTTAAAGCCCAAATCAATACTACCTCCTTTATGGGAACCTTCTTGATCCCTCTGGCTAGTAATTCACTTCACACTTAAGACATGTAGCAGCAATTCTGAAACGTTCTAATCTACTTATATAATGCTTTGTGTTATGACAATTTGTCTTTATGTCTTATCTTCTTACTAGCTTACAGGGTAAAACTCCGTGAGATCAGAGGACGTTTTTATGTCTATTCAGTTTTCCCTCAAATGTGTAGCCAACTGCTCTATATACAAAAGGAATTTAATAAATACTGGTTGAATATATAAATGAGTTAAAATGACATGAAGAGGGACCACTAAATTCACTCAGAAGGTTGCATGATGTAGTGCAAATTGGATTATACTATCAGTGAGAAGACTGATTTCAAGTTTGAGCCCTGCTAATATTTAGTCATAGGATTTTGGGCAAGTTTCTTCACCTTTGTCTATCTAGTCAACAAGCATTTCATAAATATTTACTATATATCTGGCATCACGATAAGTGAAAGGTATACACAGAAAGGCAAAAATCTGTCCCATATTCTAATAGGGGAGGCAACATGCAAAGAATTGTATGCCAACGAGCTATGTAAAGATAAATTGGAGATAATCACAGATTGAAGGCATTGACTATTCTGGATGGCTTAGCAAAGACCTGAGAAAAGGTCTGCTTTTAGTTAAGATTTGAGGGAAGCTAGGGAAGCCAGGATTCAGAGATGAGGAGGGAGAGAATTCCAGGTATGACGGATGCATAGTGAAAATGCTAACAGTCAGTAGATAAGAATGCCTTTTTTCAACCAAGGAACAGCTAAAAAAAAAGGCCCAAAGCACTTTTGTAGCCTACAAGGTTAAGCAGACTAAGGTATAAGAAGCCGGGGAAGGTAGGCTAGGACCAGATTATAAAGGGCTACAATATAATGGGCTTAGACTAGATGATCTTTAAAGACGCAGTCAACTTACTGGAATTTCCTCAAAAATGGTTGCATTAGCAAAATTTGGATTAGTGGGATTAGCCCTTATACTGGATTTTAAACTGTACCAATCTTTGAAGTAAACATTTGAGAGATTTGGAAGAGGACCAGGTGCAGAAGAAAATGACCTCAGTTGTAAACTACCATTTGTTAAGATGCATAAACTGGGAAGAAGTAGCCAGAGGAATATGGAGCATCTCACCAGCACTGCTAAGGAGCATTTAAAATGTGTATCTTTTGTTTCGTGATTAAGAAATTGTCACCTTAAATATTGCCATAATAACTAGTGAACTAATTGTTCTCTTATATTTTCCCCCCATCTTCTTGGAAGTGCAACTCTCTCTATTAATTTTAATGAGTTTCTGATTTATTTTCCTTTGTAGCGGTAAACAACAAAATGTTCCACAAACAGAAAAAAAGACTGGGAAAAATGGTTTTATGAAAGGGATAGCCTTTGAGTTTAGCCTATATTCTATTGTTATTCTCTACTGGCATGATAACTAATAGGTAAATCTGTTCCACATTTCATTTCAGTTTCTGTAGTTCTATGAGAATAAGCCTACCAGGTTTCCAAGCATGATGATTAGTGAGTCAGCACTTACTGGTTCCAGAAATGAAAGGTATACAGGCTGCTATTATCTTTTAGTTGTGCTTTCTGAAGGATGCTCATCTTTCAGAGCTATGGAGCTGGCTCAATCCCTAGGGAACTTGATGTGCCCTTTAATAAAGGAGGTGTGGAATGGTGGGAGAGATCCAGGGTGGAACAGGCCTGAAAAGCTTCTCACACAAGCAGAAACCCTACAGCTGTCCCCATTAATTAAGTGAATACTATTGACTCAGCAAGACTTGCATGAATGAGGCAGCTGTGTCCCCACAGAGCTAAGGTGTAAACCCCAAAGCAGGTATTGTCTGAGCAAACAGAGGTCTTGAAGAAGCTAGGGGAGTTTGTGTTCCCTCGGTTAATATTGAACCATAGGAAACCTGACCCAGTGATTCTTAGTTGTTAAAAGATCAATGGCTTTGTTATCTCTTCACCCACAGACAAAGGCTTTATTTTATTTGTTCACAGACTCAAATAGCCTAAGCTCCTAGCTGGTCCTATTCAGAAGGAAGGCCATTTTTCATCACTGAAGCAATTTCTTTTCTCCTAACTCTGGTTTATATGAAGACCAGACCTAGAAAAATAAATAACATATTATGCACTTCTACTTACAGGCTAAATAGATGATAATACTCTTTGGGATTTGTACAGCAACTATTCTCAAAAAAAACCCTCAACACTTTTAAACTATGTTCTCTGCTTTGAATTCCTGCCTTTTGTAATTATCATCACCTCTACCCCCAAGGGAAGTAAGTAAAATAATCATAGGTCCATATTATTGTCCCCATTTTGCCAATGGAAGAACTGAGGTAGTAAGCAATCTGCTAACTTGACCCAAGTCACAGCTGAGTAAGGCAGCCATTTTTCCTGTTTGGCCATCCATGCCCCTCTCTACTAGACAATATTTACATCTTAAGTAATTTAAGTAAGACATTAAATATAATTTCCTAATCTATTGGCTACTAAGGGGACATATTCTCTTAAACATGCAGATATATACCATTCCAGTGTTATAATTATTTTCACCACATTAATAATATATTTTTAGATAGATACTATATAGCATCTCTTTTCCAGAAGCATATTGACCTATCAGTCCTCTCACTCTTTGATGATAGAACAATAAAAAGCAGATAGAGGGTTAGCCTTGTTTCTTTAATTTGATGGTTAAGAAAATCTTAGGTATAACTTGTTTAGACCCAAGGCATCCATGGATAGATTTTAGGGGGACTGAATTTTAATGGGAAAAAATTAAATCTTTATTTTCCCTAATGTCTAGTTAAAATTTAGCATTTTCTTTGATCAGGATTGTAGATGGCAAACATGATTTTAAGAGGGGTCTATAGGCTTCATCAGACTACCATTGAGGTCCATAGCACAAAAGAGGTTAAGAATCCTTGGTTCAGTTAACTGTCCAAAGTCAGAGAGTAAGTTGGGAGTATGACTTGGAGATGGAAGCAGAAGTGTGCTGGACCTAAATTTTTTATTATCTTGTCTAGAATTACATCTCTCTTCCATGATCCAATACAATAAACATATTCCGACGTGTAGATTTCAGTTATATTAGAGAAAATAGTTTGTAGTAGGGTTCCCCAAGCTTTCCTTGCATGGAAGAGGGGTTTTTGTTTTTTGTTTTGCTTTTGATGTGCAGGGTGGGTAGAAGTGGGAAGTCAATATTACTAGTCTAGTCCCTTAGTAAAAGAGCACTAGGAGAAGTGGGTAGTGGTGGTAGTGAAATCACTCTTAGGAACACGTCTCTTCACTGGGAAAACAAGCTACTCGCTTTATACGATCTTCCAAGGGAAACTCTCTTCCCACACACATAACCCTCCACATACCTCAAGTCAGTTGTTCAGGGCACCTGAAATCCTACCATTTGAAATGTGTTCCTTTGGGTCTTGAAGATCTCTTCTCCCCCAATGAAATACAAATACTCTATAAGAGAGATTATAAGCAGAGGTTCCTAACATTTTTTTGTGTCATGGACATCCTCGGCAGTCTGGTGCTTGGAGCCCCTTTACAGAATATCGTTTTTAAATGCACAAAATAAGACACACAGGATTACAAAGAAAATGAATTCTATTGAAATAAAGATGCATTTTTACACATTGACATTTAAGACCCGCTCCCCCCCAACAGTGGGAGCAAACTGAAAGCTTAGTCAGGGAATGGGGGACAGAATAGCAGGAGGGGTGCACAGTAAAGATAAACTCTGGAGAAATTTGGTGAAAAGTTGTGACATCAGACTTTGCTATTCTGCCTAGAAAAGGTCCTAAACTGGGTTGGGAGGCACTGGGGGTGGGTGATTAGATAGCACAATCCTAAACATATTTGTTCTATTTTCTTTGTTTCCTTTTGAGGTTTGACTTCCTCACAATAAAGCAGGTGGGAGTTTAGGATTGATGGGAGGAAAACTCTGGAGCCATATTAATTTTATCCTTTTGTGAGTTTAAAATATCCTACAGTCATTTGTAGATCTGTATTTACAAATCACAGGTAATTAATTATTTAGGGAAAGGAATATGTGTTTGTGTAGTGCGTGTATGTGTGTATGTGCACCCATTTTTAAGTCTTCAAAATCACATGTATATTTAGATTTTAACTTTTTACCTCTATTCTCCTTTTTTCTTTCTGTGTCTTTGTCCCTCCACTCAAAGAAAAAAATATGATTTTTGAAATATGACCACAGATTTAGAGTTGGAAGGAAATTTAGAGGCCATCATATCTAACACTTTCATTTCAAAGGTGGGAAACTGAAGTTCAGAGTGGTTAAGTTACTTGTCCAAATTCATACAGCTAGTAAGTTTCTGAGGGTGGATTTAACCCATGTCTTCTTCTCTCTAAGTCTGTCACTGTATCCATTGTACCACATTGCTTCTTGATTTGGTCTTATGACAACCTGAGAGTATGGTGAGAATAGCTAAGCTAGTGTTTAAAAGAACTTTAGTCTTTTAAAAAAATCTTATTTTAAAAATTCATTCATTCATTTTTTTTAACATCCATTAAATTTTTTTGAGTCCCAAATTCTTGTCCTCCTTTTAGCCACTCCCCCACCCATTGAAAGGCATATTGATCATACATGTGAAGACATGTAAAACATATTTCCTTATTAGCCAAGTCACAAAAAGCAAGGAAAATAGTGAAAAATGCATGCTTCAATCTGCATTCAGAATTCATCAAGAGAATTTTAATTTTGAGAAGAAAGGTTGAGTAGTAGTAGGAGCCCAGAAGTTCATTCCTGACTAGCTGTGTGACCTTGAGAAAGTCATAGAACTTCCCTGGGCCTCTGTTTCCTCATCTGTAAAAGGAGGGAGTTGAACTATAATAACTTAAAACCCCACTAAGATTATAGGAACACCCTGTATACACAATAAAAAGCAGCCAAAGGGGGGGGAAAATGCGGTTATATGAGTCTATGTTATTGCTGGCAGTGAAAGAAAAAAATCTAGTTGGATTTGAAGATTTCAAAAATATAAGTTCACTGGAATTCCTTGAGCCTCATTAGGCAAGTGAACCATTTCTATTAGCAACACTATTCTTTGTGTATTTGGGCACTGAATATCACCTGTGTCTATTTTTTCACAAGCTAGACATCAAGACCAGTCTTCTTACTTTGCAGTTACCCCTTCTCCATGTACTCTGGGTATAGCCCACTAAACTGGATGCTATTTCATGAAACAGTGTTCTAAAAAGACATACAGTATTAAAATATAGATGTATGCCTATGCATATGGAAACACACATATAAGTATTGTTGTTGCTGTTGTTGTTCAGTTGATTGCATTATGTCCTACTTTTTGTGACCCCAGGGACCATATTGTCCATGGGGTTTTCTTGGTAAACATACTGGAGTGGTTTTCCATGTCCTTCTCCATTATGTTAAGGTTAACAGAGGTTAAGTGACTTGCCCAGGGTCACATAGCTAGTGAGTGTCTGAGACTGGATTTGAACTCAGGTCTTTCTGACTTCCGGCCCATCTCTCTATCCACTGAATCAGCTAGCTGCCTCCTACACACACACACACACACACACACACACACACACACACACACACACACACACATATATGCCATCTAAAATATAAATGTGAATGGCAACTATAGAGTCCATAGAATGCTATTTATGAGACCAAGTCTGTCCCATCTTGAACTTCAATTTTGAAGTCTTCTAACTTGGGGGAACAAAATTTAAGCTGAATAGAAATTATGTTCCTTGAAGGCAGAGGCTATATTATTTTTGTCTTTGTCCCAGTTCCTAGTGCAATGCCTGGCACACAGTAGGAGCTTAATAAATTCTTATTGAATGAATAAAGATAGACAGAGAAAGCCCAGGAATAGAAAATAATGTTCTACCCTCAAAAAACATATTACTCTCCAAACTCATTTTGTAATGAAATGGAACTGGGGTAGAGTTTCTTCTTGTACTTCAGTAAATGGAAAAATCCCATTTTCAGAGATACTCTCAGGAAAATGCCTATAATTAGAAGATCAGGGGACTCATAATAGCACTTGTCTTGGTCCCAAGTGCTTTCTTTAAGAAGGAGCAGAATAAAAATGAGTAAAAACAAGGAATGTGTCAAAGGTAACAGAAAAACAATAAATCTTTGAGTTGGTGACATACCTCTCAGCTTTCCTCCTCTCTCTGTCATTACCCTCCCTCAATTTCTTATTCTTTTTCCCTTTCAACTTTGGAAAATATACTCTTTCCTCAGTTTGGCAGATGAAGAAGAGAGGATGGGAGTGGGGGGGGTGGAGAAGTTAGTTATATTCCTATTGAATAGTAACGGTGTATAAGAAACAATATATGACACTTAAATAAAAGAGACAAGATTTCTCCTGTGGAGAGATTTCACTCTAAAACTTTGGACAAAACACATGTATAATAATATATAGACATGCATATGTCAGTTAAAAAACAAGGCCACCATTTCCCTCTTTGCCACATAGGGCTCCAACTGTTCAATACGTGGGACAGAATCTTCTGGAGGAGAGAGTTGGTAAGGAGGAATGTTAGATGAGGAAAAATGCCACAATAATGCAAATAAATGAGCCTAACTTATCCATATCCTTGCAGGAAAAGGAAACATTTGTTTCTGATAAACTTTCAGAACTATGATACAAATCACAGTAAAATCAGCTACAGAACTAACTTTTCTCTTGACTTGCTCATTGGTAACTTTGGATTGACTGAAATGAATATTTCTCTTTAATTCTTTAGGACATTGATTTGGTGATTTGTGGTACCATTGAGAGTGCCAAGTGGATGACTTAGTATGACAATCATGAATCTCAGACTTTTCAGGCCGATAAAAATCATCATCAACACAAATCATAAGTAACAGGTTTTTGTAACACCTGCCATTCATCACTGGCTATTAAGAAAAGTTGCTTCTTACTCCTAATAACCTGGCATCAATGTTAGGAAAAAACTTATCCTTTTGCAGAAGGAAAATCAGCCCAGCTATGCTGCATGTCTTTGTCATTGGTTATCAGGGGCTTTTCAAAGCACTGTGCACATTAAAACAAGTAAACAAACAGAAAACAAATGTGTTCTATGTTTTTGCATGTTACCTCCCATTTAAATATGATGTGAAATACAGCATGAGACACAACAGTTATCTTCTAAAAATGACACAAAGTCATACTATTGGGGGAACAAGCAAAGAGAAGAACAATCCCTGCTACCAAAATATGTGTACTAAGGGTTAATATTACTTTATTGATCTACATTCATCACCAGACTGGAACCCTGAGGCATCACATACAGAAAACTTCTGGCTTTGGTTTATCCTAGTTTCTTTTCAACTTGGCTAAAATGTATTTAGGATACTTGATTTAGAGATCAACATTAATGAATTCTCATATTAATTGCTTCCATAGAGGTCTTTCCCACATACTTTTGATCTTTTGAGTTATTGATGAGCCTTTCAGAATCCCTAGTTTCCCCATAGGATTTAGATATCATTGTAAGAAAAAATGTAGACCATGTATGGACAGGACCTTGGACAAGGCTAACAGAGGATTAGACTGAGAATCCTCAAATTTTATTCACTTAGTACTGACTCCATATTAAAACCCAGTTCATAACAAGTAAGCTTGTTTTTTGTTAAGTGGGGGAAGAAGGAAAAGATGTCTCTATAAAGATCATTATAGAAAGGTCCCAGGGAATAGTCCACATAAACCAAAGAACAAATATATCCAAGAACCATGACATTCAGTTGCTGAGCTATAAAAACAATTTAAGAGTAGAGAAGAATATTTACTAATTCAGCTAAAGGCTTTGGGAAAAAAAGCAGCAGAGAAGGATTATTTTTGTCAAAGTCATTATCAGAACTGTTCAACACTCCTATGAATTTCCCAGTAAGTAGCTTCTAACACAATTAGTCCAATTCAATTTGCCCTAAAATGAGATGTGTATATGTGGTGGCAGGGGATTAGGAGGAGGGGGAGAGAAGGATAACTGGGCAAAGATCAGAATTTCCTACAATAGGATACTTTAAAATAGCTATAATTTATACCAACAGCGAAACAAAGTCATTGGTTCATGTTTGCAATAAAAAATTCTTCAACAGTCTTTTACGATGCCTCATTTAAGGAGGCAAAAAAAATAATCCAGAAAAGAACACTTCCAGGATATTTAATCATATAGCAAAAGAATAGTAAGCATTAAGCTTCCTGCCCCGGAAAGCTGACTGGTCCCACTTCTATTCCCTAGCACAGATAATGTCCTCTAATGACACTTTACTAGCTCATCTGTGTCAATTAAATATTATCTAAAAGTCCCTATGGAGATACTGATTTAAAACTATCTGATGTTCCAACTTGTTTTCTTACCATCTATACACACATTAAGTTGCTAGCTACTTTAGCCTGACTAACCCATTAGTTTTAGCAGAAACAAAAATGAAAAAGACAATACCCGCAACAACACATTAACACAAAATGCAAAGGAACAGAAGAATTTAGCCCAGACCTGGTCATTCCTTCCATTTCTTGAAACGTGAACACAAACCGAAGAGACCCACTCAGCCTTAAAAAGGTCGATCATTTTCCTCTCTTAAAATTTCATCTCTAACAGTGCTTTCTCTCCTTCTGTCTCCTTGCTTGCTTTCTCTTTCCCCCTCTCTCTCCCTTTCCCCTCCTCTCTCTACTTCTACCGGAGAGCATTTGTTTTTCTTTCCTGCTTCTGCTGTAGATGAACGCAAACTCCACGATTTGAGGTGATTTTTTTTTAAAGACTAACAGTTGGGAATCTAAAATCCTGCTATTCTGAATGGCTTCATATGCCAGTTGCTAGAAACACAGTGCTTACATAAAGAGTCATGAAGAGACAAGAGTCCTGTAATTTTTAAGCAAAAAGCTAATATCTTAAAAGAACCCTCCTTTTCTCCTTTGGTCCTATTTCTATTTACCTTTAGACTCTACAATTAGCACTTACCCTGAGATGTGCCATAAATGCTCTATTCCAAATGTATAAAAGCCAACCACATCTCATCTGAGAATTAAACAGTTTTAATGTCTTCAAATCCATGTCCCTGCTCCAGCCCCTGACAGAGACAGTCACTGGCAGCAGTACAACAATTCTGAACACCAGACATCTGATTCTTGACATTTAAAAATAACAATATTGGTAAAAAAGAGGAGCCTTTTTAAAATTAACTGCAAACAGCTTGTGAGTGAGGACATATTGCCAATTGTATGTGTTAATCGGAACATGCAATGATTTCAACCTTGCAATACTGGGTTTCTGAATCGATGCCATAGAGAAACCATAATACCTATGGAACTGATCAGTTTCTTGTATAGTCACAGTAATGACATTATGCAATTGGTTTACTAGAAGTTTGTCTAGCAGTTGTATAAAAGAATAAATCCTGGCAAGCCAAGTAAAAATCTAATAGTTCTTTTATTGGTCTAAGAGAGTTCATATCAGTATTTATATGTATATCTTATAGATAGACAGCTAGGTCCCAAGTAGTGTAAGTAATGAATCCCCTGAAGTGGTCACATGTATTTAAATTCACACTTTCAGAGTTATAATTAAGTAAAATTTTAGTTCCAGCTCAATGGAAAAATGTAGTGTAAATTCAAATAATTCAGCCACTTTGTGGAATTCATTATTTGAACTAGGTGGGATCCAGGCACATGCATATAAAAATAAAACAGTAAGAAAATGAACAAATTTATTCATTATTTGTATGCTTTAGTTAAATGTATTTGTCTTAATGACAAAAGTTAAATATTAGTTCTTTTAATAGTGCTCTACAGAGATTTGTCCACATTGCATGGTTGTGTTTATCTCTCTAGTGTAAAATGTAAAACTTGTGAAAAAAAGATGCTTGTGAAATCTCAACCTGATCTCAACTAATGATGATAAATAATATTTATAGACCACTGTAAGATTGGCAAAGGGCTTTGCATATGTGAATAAAATGATAGACTTGGAGTCAGAAAGACTGATTCAACATTACCTGTGTGATCCTGGACAAGTCAATAAATCTCTCTAAGCCTGAATTTCTTCAACACTCCCCCCACCCCTGCCAACAAAACAAAACAAAACAACCCTGTCTCAGAGGATTGTTGTGAGGACCCACAGAGATAATGAATGTACAGTGTTTTGTGTACTTTAAAGGCACTATCAGTCTATCAAACCAATAAACATTTATTAATTTCCTACTATGAGTACACAAATAGAAAGAATGAAATAAAGTCTTATATAAATGTCAGTTATTCTTATTATTTTTGATATTCACAACTCTCTGATGTAGGGATATGTGGGTATTTGTGAACCAGTAAAAACTGGTTTGACTAGTACAGCTTCAGCCTCCCCCAGGATGCACATATGCTAAGGTTAATTAAGCCAGAGATAGGGCATTGGGTTCTTCTCCCCCCAACTCTTTCCCCTAACCTCTTACTGGATAGCAGTTAGAGTTAAGTTCTCTGCATCCCTGCCCCTCATTCCTCTCTTTTTTTTAAGGCAAGTCAGGAAATCTCCTCCTCCTCCACTGGTCCTGAGTATACTACTATCTTCCCCTATTGATGATAGGGCAGTCTCCTGTTGATGCCAACTGGCTCTTTGCCTAAATCTCTATGTAAGTTTTGGCCTGGTAGGGCTCTGGGTCTTTGACCAGAGTGCAGAATTTGTTGCAAGATTCCATACCTGGCACCATCCCACTCTGTTCCCACCCTTGGCCAAGGGTGATGGTGGCCACATGCCAAGCTTGCTCCATGTTGACATTCATTTTCCACCTCCCTTTGTGATCAATAATTAATTCTTTTTAAACTGCTGTCTCTGTGTGGCGCTGGTCCTCTTCATCTGAACAATCCTGCATGACAGTATTATTATTTCTACTTTACAGATGAGTAAACTGAGGGCTCAGAAAAGTTAAATAATTTATTTTGAGTTAAACAACTAATGTGTATCAGGCTATATTTAAACCCAGATATCTTGCCTGGCTTCAGATCCAGGCTATTTTCATTATACTACACTGCCCCTCTAATTAATAATTTATGTTGGTAATTGGTAAACCATATAGTACTTATTAACTAAAACAAACTAAAGCAGGAACTTTTTTGTATACCCTTTCAGTATTGTGGGGCTGGGTTTTAGAATGGAACCAATGCATGGATATTGGTGTCTATGTGTTAAAACACACTTCTATATGCATTGAAATGTCATAGACAGAGTCAGTGATTATCATTGTACCCTTGGGAGAATTCCCCAGGGGGTGCTAAATTTCCTCCCTTCCTTTTAGTGGAGACTTATTGCTTTCACTGAGGAGAATTCTTATTCTCCTCCTTACCAGGTAAAAACATAGAACTCAGGAATCCATTCTTCAAGTTTTTAGCTGGAGAATAACACAAAAGAGCTGCCATAAATCATTTAATTACCATTTATTTCACTTAAAAGCCTATCACATCACCTAAAATTCTGAAATGTGTTACTAATCAAAATGTTGCTTGCAATTTGATCCTGTCAAGAATTTATGAAGGTGGGACAGAATTACAGTGTGTACTTAATTTTTTTTTCAAATGGTTGGATGTTTTTCCTTTCTATTCAGGTTTGATTGTTCCCCAAGATGGGATTTGATTGTTAACATGTTTAATGCCTTTAAACAATTTCAAAATTTTTATACATACATGCATACATATGTTTATATACATATATATGACATGTTTACATGAAGGAAAAAATTTGAAATTGGAAGTGGAAACTGGAAAAGTTTTGAAAAATTTGAATCTTCATGAGGATTTTTAAAAATAACATTGAAATACAGAATCTTATACTTACTCAAATTTCTGAGACCTTCTCATTTTTTAAATAGTACTCCATTTATGTACAAACATTCTTCCTCAAAGCTGCATCTCCTCCTACTCCCCCACCCCAAGATATTTTAATTCTAAAGTCTAAAGAATTCTAAAGCAAAGAGGAGAGGAAGAGGGTGCATGCTATTATGGAGGTATAAATCTACTTAGAAATGTAGAACTCAAATCCACTTCCAATCTTTCATTACCTGATTAGACTTTTTCTATCTATCCTTTCACTCATTTACTAAAGCATAGATACTTATTCAAAGTCACACAGAAGCCCCAGGTAAAATTATTTGTTATTTATGCATATTAATGTTTCTGCCATCCTTTTTTCTCTGTCAAAAACTCTTGTCTAGATCATTAACTTCAGGCAGGGGTAAACCTTACTTGGTTTCTCAATGGAATTCTATAGGGGAAGGATCTGACATCATATTTAATGGTTGTCCTTATATTATGCAGAGTGATTTGTAACAATTGTTCTGGCCATCTTAATAGGGCAACTGGTACTGTCATAAGGGGAACCCTTCCCCCTTACTTTTCCTTCACCACCACTCTCTCCAGATGCCCATGTCTTGGTGTGGGAGTATAAGGGTAGGGATTAGAATATTTAAATGGGCACTCACATTGCTTGGATGAACTGAAAGTCAATGACTACAATTCTTCTGGTGAGGTGGAAGACCTCTAGACCTTACCATCTACTCTGCCCTGATGCTACACCTTTCCTACTCTCAAGAGCTGCCATCTTACCTGATGATATAACTCAGGAGTAGGGAATTTGTTGCCTCAAGGCCACACGTAGTCTTCTAAATCCTCAAGTGTAGCCCTTTGCCTGAATCCAAACTTCACAGAACAAATCCCCTTAATAAAAAGATTTGTTCTATAAAATTTGGGCTTAATCAAAAGGCCATACCCAAGGACAAAATATTATAATCCAAGGACCCTTGGGTCTTGCCATGTGTATCTCAGCTACACATTTAGGCCTTCCTGATCCCTACATTTTCTGTGCAGTTAGATTTTCTTATATTTGTTGTCCCTCCCAATTAGAGTGTGATTTCCTTTAGAAAACAGACCATCCTGGTTTTTCTAGTTGTATACCCAGCACTTCGAACATAATTAAGTGGTTAATAAATGCTTCATTGGTTCATTCATCCTTGCCACTTCCTCTGAACTTCAGAAAGATAGGTCATAATGTTTTCACAATATGACCCTGAGGTACTGTTGACTGTCCCTCTGCATGACCTTTCTCTGGGGCATTTACTCTTGGCCATCATGGAAACTTTCCAAAGGAGATTTGGTGCCTGCAGGTGGGCCATGATTTCAAAGCAGAAAAGAGCAGTCAGGGAGAACTCCACAAAAAAGGCACATTTTTCTTGCTTTTCTTTTCACAATAGGAGTGTGAAGAAGGGAGAGAGGAATATATAAAAGCATAAAAATGAAGTAAATTCGAAGGCTAGCCATATGGAGGGACGGGCCTGTGGCAAATCCCAGTCTGCATGTACACAAGTATGTGCACACTCTCCATGCCTTCCTGTCTTCCTTTCTCCTTACTCCAATGTATGAAATTTGTTAAAAATAAACAAGGATGTTAAGGAAGTGAAAACTAGCAGGAGACCTTTCTTGGTACTGGTTGGGAAGGTACTATCTGCCTTCAATGCTTGTGTGTGATTTGTATATTGACATTTATTTATACTGAATATTTCCTTTTATCATGTTTTATTCTATTGATGCTGCCTCCTTAAAGCTCAGTCATGTTGAGTTTCTGTGTCTGCGACTATCTGGTCTCTGTGCACTAGAAAGTTCTCCCACTAAAGTGTGGATCATAGAATTGTAGCATTAAGGCTGGGGTGGGGGGACCTTAGAGCTCATCTAGTCCAATCTCTTCATTGTAGATGGAGACTAAAATGTCAGAGAAGTTGAGATGGAGCCTGGGTTCAAATTCAGGACATTTAAACCCCAATCTCATATATTTTGCACTGTGCCGCTCTTCCCCAGGTTAGGAATGGTTGCCTCGCTTCCCCATGTGCTCAGTATGGCCCTGATAAATACAGAGCTACTAATAAAGCACCCCCAAACCTAACAGTTCTCTCCAGAGTTTCACTGCATATAGCCCTCATTGAATTTCAAAGTGTCAAATCTTGCATTAACAAAAGGTGGATTTCAGACTTTTCCCCCCTCCCAACTCTATCCCATAACTTTTAGGAAAGGAGGAAAGCAAAGTATTAATAATGATATCTTGCATTTATATGGACTTACACTTTTCAGAATTCACTACCTTTCTTATCTCTTGATCTTCATAACAACTGAGACAGACAGATTAGTTATATTTTTCTAATTTGACCTAATGAGGAAACTAAGACACAGAGATGTTAAGTAATATTCCCTGGGTCACAATTAGTTAACAACAGAACCAAGAACAGAATCTATTTCTCTCCACTTAGCTCCATGTTCCTTCCACTATTATACTGCAACAATATTGAAGACAGAGCACCACCATGATTAAATTAGCATTTCTAAATAGCAGCCACTCCACAAAGACTTTACCTGAAGATATTGGCAGGATCGTTCCTGTTGACAGGTTTCTGACTTCACCAAGGCCTGGTCCACATTAACTGAAGCTTTCTGGTAAACTTCACGGGCCCTGCTCACTGTCAAGGTTGAGGACCAGGCGCTCTTCTTCAGGAGTGGGGCATCCAGGTTGACAGGAAGATTTGCACAGGTAGAACACTTGACATCATTATTACTCCTGGAGGCCTTGACTGCATGTTCATTGATTGTATTGTAGGCCTCCATGAAGTATTGTGAGGCAGAGCGGTCTGGACACCGGCCCATGGTCATCACTGCTGAGGGGGCATGATAGAGGCAGACATCACCATCCAAGTTGTCATCAGAGCTCCACCAACCTGAGGCATTTGAACGGGCTTTGGGTTCTGGTCGTCTTTCTTTGCTCTTGCTTCTCTTGCCATACCTCATTGTCTGTGTGTCATCTGGACTGGCTTTGCCTCCATTAATGCTGCCCTTGGATGGTCCCTCCAGAGAATGAGACTTGGTAAAAAGCTTCTGGACAGAGTGGACCAGGTGACGAATCCTTCCAGGGCTGTCACTACGGTGCTCCACAGCAGTCCTCTTGTACTGCAAGGTATGGTAACCATCTCTGTTGAGGGGGAGCTGCCTTTCAAATTGATCCAGGAGGTTGGGAGGAAGGCGGTTTGCCTTGTTAGCTAGGGTGCGGGGAACTAGTGCACATTCTTCCTTCAATTCTTGCTGGGAGTTGTAATGCCTCCTAGGGAAGGTACTGCTGGCCAGGGGGTCATTGAAGGGGACCACACACTCAGCTTGGAAGGAGTTCCTCTGAGTGTAGTAAGGGTGGTCAGCAGGATGAGGCTCCACTGGGCTTAACAAGTATGGCTTCCTGTCCACATGATGGGATAGAGAATCACAGGCAGAATCACAGGTCACTCCGTGATGGTGACTACGGCTGCTGGATAATCCTTTCATTGCTGATGCTAAGTGACCGCCAATGTCATCTACACCATGTGGCTATGTTCCAGACACGTCTCTGGGAAAGACCTGGAAAAATAAAGAACAAGACTGATGAGCTATTTAAACTGTTCTTAGTAAACAGCCATTTCTTATTTTAAATGTACTTTCTGTATCTCAAATCTCTTGTGGTAATTATTGTCTAATAGTGGTAATAATAACTCTCATTCATATAGTATTTTGGGACTTGCAAAGCACTTTGCCTACTTTATCTCATTTGATAAATGTAGAACAGAGGCATATTTCTTTCCATAACTCCTGGCTATATCTTAAATTCTTGGTTAAGAAAGTCCTTAATCTCTAAGTCTAAGAATTGACTCTAAAACTTTTGGTAGAGATCATAGGCATGGTGATTATTAGTCTTTGAAGACCTGTGGGGCTCACAAAGAGTCAGACATGACTGAAAATGACTTAAAAACAACAACATGATTGTTATATTATTTACGAGTGAGCTGGATGAATTCCCTCCTCCCCCAACTACTTTTTATCACTAAGGATATCATAACCTGGCTCCAGCCTTACTTTAAGGTCTTACGGTAAATTATTTCTCTTCACTCACTCTCTATTCAGACTGGTCAGCTCACTGTTTCCCATATACAACATTTTTTTTCTTTTTTTTTTTTGGTCTCTGTCCCTTTTCACAGGCTTCCCTTCCTCCCCCTGTCCCCTAATCCCTGAAATGAATTTCCTCTTGACCTCTGTCTTCTAGGATTCTTAGATTTATTCAAAGTTCATTTTAAGTACCTTCTCCTATAGGAAATCTATCCTGATTACTTCCAACGACTTGTGTCCTTCCTAAGAAATTGTTTTATATCTATCTATCTATCTATCTATCTATCTATCTATCTATCTATCCATCTATCATCTATCTCTATCTCTATCTATCCTTCCCTCCATCCTTCTATCTAATGTACCTTCTTATCTATCTGATGTTTTCTCCAATAAAATTTACACTACTTTAGAGTACCATATTGTTTTACTTTTGTCTTTGCATGTCCAGTACCTTGCGCAGTGGTTACCAATACTTAACATATTGATACATACATACATACATATACATATATACACAGTGCAGTAAGTGCTTAATAAATACTTGCTGAAATAAATTGATCTCTCTTTTTTACATCTGCTTAGGAGAGAAGATACTTTAGTTTAAATAAAATCACTTATACTATACTTGCATAGGAAGGACAGAATATTGCCACCATGGTCCTTTAGGCTTCCATGATCACTGCTATAGGCACACTTTATCCTATATTATCCATTATGATGGAAGGAAGAAAAAGTTAATGGGATGCTAATTTAAATCCATAGATAATCCACAAATATGATTTGAGACTCAGTGAATCAAGAACTTCTTTTCACTAAACCTTTTCAATAGCTTAGGAGGAGGAGCAAAAGCTAACTTGGCTGATTTGAATTAGATATCCTCTCCTCCTCTGCCTACTCTTTGAGCTAAGGAGCTGTGCTCAGGTGGTGGGAGAAATACATGCTGTGCAGAGAAGGAATCACAAAAGACATGAATAAGCCAATAATAGTAATAATAATATTAATAGCCAACATCTGTATGCAAACATTAATGTTTGTAAAGCATCTTATATATGTTTTATCATTTGTTTCTCGCAGCCCTGTGGGGTAGGTATTATTACTTCCATTTTAGAAGAGAGAAAACAGACTGAAGTTAATGACTTGCCCAAAGCTATTTAACTAGTAGGTATCTGAGGCAAGATTTGAACTCAAGTTTTCCTGAATCCAAGTCCAGCATTCTACTTATCTTGTTACCTAGCTGCCTGTATCATTACAAAATGGGGAAAAAAAACAAATTAAAAAAAAAAAACAACTCATGAAAATATTGTTATACAATTCGTACATGCCTTTTTTTTTTGCTGCTTTCTGTAGGGCAATTGGGGTTAAGTAACTTGCCCAAGGTCACACAGCTAGGTTTTTGTTTGTGTGTGCGTTAAGTGTCTGAGGCTGGATCCGAACTCAGGTCCTTCTGACTCCAGGGCCAATGCTCTACTCACTGCGCCACCTAGCCACCCCGCCCCAACGCACATGCCTTTTCAATTCTCTAACAAGGCACAATTGGTATTTAAGCATGACCCAATTAATATTTTCTTTTGACTCCTTAACAAACGGATTGCCTGCCTTGTCCAGCTTTTAAAGCAGCTTCCTACAATGCAAATACTTTTCTCTTTGAGATGTCTTGTAAAGCTAACAAGTCTTTCTAAAATACCACAAATGCCATTTTGGGGTATTCAAAGGAGAGGAAAGCAGTGGTTTAATCAAATAAGGGCTTAACCTAAAGCAGGACAGTGTAGGGAGGTTGAGTCTTGTTAACTACATGGGATTTCAGTCTATATAGGATGTTTGAAGCTTTGCCAATGTTTTTGTCACTACATCCTCTCTCTCTGATGGTAAAATAATGTCTTGGGAGAAGTAAGAAATTTCAGTGCTTGGGGCTACTTCTGGGTTGTGGAAAGTACACTAGATTTGGAGATGGAGGAACTGGGGTCACATTTTAGCTCTTTTATTTGTTGCCTGTGTGATCTCGGGCAATTCAAAGAACCTTCTTGGGCATAATTTCTTCACCTATATATAACATGAGGGGAATCTCTAAAGTTTCCTCAAATTTTAAAGTCCTATATTTTTGTTAACTCACAAAACAAATGATTTTCCCCAAAATGAATATTCATATAAGGTCCTTGGCAACAAGAAATAGTTCTGGAGTAGGAAGGGGTTCTGCTGGTTCCTTCCCCTCCATAACTGCTTTGTATTCACTTTGTCTACATTTGATGTGTGTGTATAATATCTGTTTATATACATGTGTGTATGTATGTATATACACATGTATGTATATATGTGTATACAAGTGTGTATGTATATATGTATATGTATATGTGTATACACATACACACACTGCTATCTCCCCCACTTGAAGTTAAGCTCTTTAAGTACAGGGAATGTTTCTTTTTAGTCTTTGTGCTTTTGGTGGTTAGATTGGTGTCTGTCCCATAGCAAGCGGTTTATAAAGGCTTGTTCATTGACTCATTCATTGGTTGATTGGAGTGGAGAGCAAAGAGGGCCAAATACAAGGGATGGACTGAAGACAAGTGTGATGATTCAATTCTATAATGTGACATTATAGGCCTAATATAGTCAGGCAACACTGTGCTTGGCACTACTGATACAAAGACAAAACCAAAATAAGACAGTACCAGTCTTCAAAGAGCTTATGATCTATTGGAAGAATAAAACACTCACAGTGTTCCAAACTGTCTCATCTCTCTTCAAATCTCCTATGGCATACTCCACCATTACTCTCTTAACTAAGGACCTTAGTGCACAGAGAAAATTGAAGTCATTTACTAAAAGTTCTCCTTTCTTCTTTTTCATCTCACATTACCCAAACATCTTCCTCCAGTATCTCCTCTCCAGTCACAAGATAAGAGATGATTCTTCTCTTTGCCAAGGTCAATATTTCCTTATGTACCCTCAATCTCTTCAATTGAGGGTATGTCAATTTTTCTTTATGTACCCTTCAATCTCTAACAATTTACCTCCACAATTACCTCCATTCTCTTTTTTATCTTCAGTCTCTCCTGATCTACCTACTGACTGCTTCCTTGCTATGTACAAGCATTCCAACAACTCCCTGAACTAAAAAGAATTCTCACTTGGTCCTTCCATCCCTACTAGCCATCATCCTATACTTCTTCACTTTTGTTGATATCTCTACTTCCTGTTTTCTTACTCTTTTCTAAACCCTCCACCATCTGGCTTCCGATCTCTTCACTTAGAAGAAACTCTTAAAAGTTACCAACGGGGGCGGCTAGGTGGTACAGTGAGTAGAGCATTGGCCCTGGAGTCAGAAGGACCTGAGTTCAGATCCGGCCTCAGACACTTAATGCACACATAAAACAAAAACCTAGCCATGTGAACTTGGGCAAGTTACTTAACCCCAATTGCCCTCCAAAAAGTGCAAAAGAAAAATAAAATAAAATAAAAAGTTACCAAGGATCTCTTAATTGCCAGATAAAATGACCTTTTTTTCAGTCCTCATTCTTTTTTGATTTTTCTTCAGTAGCTGGTGCTGCTGATCACCTTCATGCCCTTGATACTCACCCTTAACTAGATATTTCACCAGATTTTCATGACTCGGCTCTCTCCTGACTCTCCTCCTATTCACCTCATATCTTCTTCCTGGTCTATTTTGCTGAATATTTATCTATGTCACACTCACTAAATACAGGTGCCCCCTCAAGGCCATTTTGAGACTTCTTTTTTCCCTCTCAATTGGTGATTTCATCAGTGACATGGATTCAACTATAATTTCTATGCTGATATATATATATATATATATATATATATATAGCTACCTACACCTATATATGTCTACATGTATAGGTGTATATATGTATGTATGTATGTATGTATATATATACATACACATACATATATACCTATATCTATAGGCCTAACCTCCCTCTTTTCCTAAAATACCAGATGTGTTTTAGAAATTTTGAATCAGATGTCCTGTAGACATCTCAGATTCAACTTGTCCAAAAACCCCTCATTATCTGCTTGCTTTTTCCCCATCCCTGCCCCAATCCTCTCTTCCTTCCCACTTCCCTGTCACCACTGATGGCACCCCCACCTCTCAGTAATCCTGGCTCTTGATGCTTTCTTCTTCTTCTCTAGACCTGGAAGATACCTTATAAAATATATAATGTAATCCTATTTATTTAAATTTTAAAAAATCCCTTTCCATGACTTGTAAAACAGCTTCTTCAAGACCTACTTTCCCAGAAAACTATT